>MNCI01012118.1:135582-163837 GCA_015680685.1 Gnetum montanum
TACCTTTTTTGGGTCTTTTAATGATATCAAATAGTGGGGTTTGACCTTCCCTAATCATCATTTAACACCATGCGATCATGGTTTGTGAAGGCCTTAAACTAGCATCATAGTTCACCAAGACTCTAAACTGGCATCATGGCATGCTAAGGCCTAAAACTAGTGAAAATGTGGCCTTTGTTAATCATTTGTAGCCTTATTTCTAATATTTTCCCTTGTTTGACCTTTACTTAACTTTTGTTTGGCTTTTATGGTACTTTGTTGAATTTTCACTATCTCATTGATCCCATATGGCCTAGATTGCATTAGTTTTGGATGTATTTTTATAATTTTATAGAATTTTAGCACTATTTATTCACTTTTACCCAAGTTCCACTTAATATTCCTTTGGTTGATATGTAGGATAAAAGTATGAGTACTTGGGATCAAATCAATTTTCCCTTATGTCTACATGGACCTCATAGTAATCTTGAATACTATATCAACCCTAATTGCCTATATCTTGAGCTTTAGAGTCTTATAGACAAAATAGCCTTAATAAATAAACCTCTAGAATAGCTTGAAAACCTAGTTAAAATATTTGACTTAAAAGTAGGGGACATAATCAAAGACTCTCTAGTTGATATTCTTGTCACAATGCACAGTGGTGAGGAGAAAACCCTTAAACTAAGTTCCTTTCTAGAATCTCAATATGCTTAAAAAATCACCAAGGTCATAAAAAGCAACATTAAGATCTTTTTCTACCCATATGAGGATATGCTAGGCCTTGATCCATATTTAGTCCAACACAACATCAAACTCAACCCTAGCATTCGAATGGTTAAGAAGAAAGTGCACAAAATTAGACTTGATTTGGCCTTGGCAGTTTGCAATGAGATCTCAAAGCTATACCAAGCTAGCTTCATTGGGGTTTTTGACTATGTAGAATGGGTGTTCAACATAGTGATAGTTCCTAAGAAAAATGGAAGCTTCCATATTTGCATTTATTTTTGAGACCTAAATAAAGGAACCATCAAGGATGACTTTCCTTTGCCTAGTATTGATCAACTTATTAATACTACAGACAAACATGCCTTGTTGTCCTTTATGGATGGAATTTTGGGATATAACCAAATTAGGATCAATCCAAAGCACCAACTTAGCATGATCTTTACAACCTATCAATGAGCCATGACCTATATATTTAGTGATTACATGTTAGGTTTACTTAATGATTATGTAGATGATATAGCTTGTATGTTTAAAATGGCCCATGACCATGCTAATGACCTAGACCTTGTGCTTAAATGGTGCCTAAAATATGACCTTAGGTTCAATCACAAGAAGTGTGTCTTCACTGGCAAGATTGGTAAGATGCTTGGCTTTCTAGTGTTTGAAGTAGGGATACATGTTGATCTTGATAAGATTAAGACCATACAAAAATTAGTAGTGCCTACTAACCTTAAGGAGCTTTGGGGATTACAAGGTAGATTATAGTTTATTTGTAGATTTATCACTTGGCTTATAGGTAAGTTATAGCCTGTGTAGCAATTTCTTAAGAAAGGGGATTACTATGAGTGGATTACTCAATGCCAAGAGGCCTTTGAAAACCTTAAGCAAGAGTTGGCATAACTATTGATACTCTATTCTACACAAGAGGGTAAAACATTTTACATCTACTTAGCTATCTTGAATACATCCATTTCCACTCTACTCTATTAGAAATGTGATGCTGGAGCAGAAATGCTTGTATGCTACCTTAGCCATGCATTAGTTACCCACAAGATCCAATACACTAAAGTGGAGAAGTATTGTCTAGTACTAGTCTTCTCCTTGAAGAAGTGTAGATACTACATCTCTAGAAGCCAAGTCAACATCATTTACAAAGACAACATACTTAGAGCCATAAAGATAAACATTTACTAAAGTAGCCATATAGCTTGATGGAAATCCATAATCATGGTTTTTTACCTTCATTACATCTCTAAATCCTTAATGAAAGATCAAGCTATAGTTGTACAACCACTAGTTTACCTATTGATGACCATTTAGCCATAGATCTCAAGTTTCCTGATGAGCATATTAATGTAGTTAGCTAAATACCCAAGGATTATGAGGCAACCATGCACTTTAACAAAGCCTCAACTACCCATGGGGCCAATGCTGCTACCATCATAACATTTCCATATAGTGAAATCTAACCCTTCACCTATCATTTTGAGTTTTCATGTACCAACAACATAGCAGAGCATAAGGGTTTGATCAAAGGGATGATGGTATCCTATGACCTAGGAGTTAGAAACTTAGTGATTAAAGGAAATTCATAACTTGTGGTTAACCAAGTAACCAAGGTGTATGCATGTAATACCAAACACTTACAATCATACTGTGACCTAGAAAAGTAATTTTTCTAATAATTTATAGATAGTGATATACAACACATACCCTACAATGAGAACACCAGAGTTGATGCAATTGCAATGTTAGCCCTTAGTATGATGCCAGGTGTATTTAGTAAACTACCCACCTTAACTATGGACTGTGCTCTTCCTATCACACAAAACACTAAGGATACCTTTGTGGCTTTCATTCATATTGCTCCTCCTAGAGAATGGTATGAAGATATCAAATTTTACCTTATGCATGGAAAATCCTCACAAGGCCTAACACTATACGCAAGCAATTAAAGCAATATGTCATCATAGGTGATAACAAATTATGTCAACAATCCTATGATGGCATTCTCCTAAAGTTCTTAGGTAAAATTGAACTCAAAATAGTCCTAGATGAGGTTCATGAGGGTGTTTGTGGAGGACATATAGGAAAAAAAGCTATGGATGCTAAAATTAGATGGTTAGGCTTCTACTAATCCCATATAAAAAATGACTACCTATAGAAGGTTAAGTGGTGTGACACATGCCAATGATATAGCAACCTTATACATGTACCACCAACTAAGTTAAATATCACTCAAATAACATGGTCATTTCAATAATGGAGGTTGGCTATCATTGGGTTCATAATTCCAAAGTCTTCTATAGGGTATAGCTTCATCATCACTACAACCAAATACTTTAAAAAGTGGGTTGAGGCTATTCGACTAAAAAGGACTACATCTAAGAAAATCTGCAAATTCATCCTAGATAACATTGTAGCATCTTTTGGTAAACCCATGACCATAGTTACAAATATTTGACCACAATTTAGCAACCAAGAAACAAAATATTTTTGTCATGACCTAGGCATTAAGCATTATTTCTCGTTACCTTATTATCCTCAAGCCAATGGATAAGCAAAAGCAACCAACAAGGCCATCATCAACTTACTTAGAAAGATGCTCAAATATAGAAAGCAAAAATAGCATGAGAGGGTTGTCCATGCACTATGGGCATGTAGAATAACCTATCACATGGTAACTAGTATATCCCCTTATAGCTTGATAAATGATTTTAAAGCTATTTTACCTCTTCAATTATAAGTGCCATCAGTGCCATCACTCTAAGTAGCCTTGACTAACTTCATCAAAAATGAGCAAAATAAGGAGTTATGGATAGCAGACCTAGACTTAGTGGAGGAGCAATATATGTAAGTGCTTACTTACATCAAGCACTATCAAGAGAGGTAGAAGTAGCAACATCACCATAACTTGATCATGCATAAGATCAAGGAATTTGACTTGGTCCTTAAAGTTGTCTGCAAGCATGTGGACAAGTTCTCAGGCAACTAGAAAGGACCATTTCATATTAGTAGATCCTATGAAAATGGTGCATTTAGAATAGCTAACATGTATAAGAATGAGCTAACCAATCTAGTCAATCATTCGTATCTAAAGCCAAACTACATGTAGCTGACAATCATCAATGAGTGAGCCTACTTTCAATAATTTTCTATGATCTTAAACTAGCAACACAATGTGTTGAGACATTAAACTAGTACCATGGCTTGCTTTGGCCTTAAACTAGTAGCGTTGATGACTTGGATAGCTTGGTTTNTCTTTGGCCTTAAACTAGTAGCGTTGATGACTTGGATAGCTTGGTTTTATCATACCATATGACCTATCTGCATTGTAGGATTATAATATAGAATGGTGTTTTGTATTCTTTGTGAGTGCCTTTTAGGTTAATCCTCCATACACCAACAAAGAGGGACCATTGAAACACCACAAAAATGTGCATGTTCTAGCCAATTTTTATCATGTAGCTTTCACCCCATGAAACACAAGGTAAATCTTCATCATAAATGTGAAGATTGTAACCCGTGAAGGGAAATCTCACATATCCCATACTTTTAGGACTGAAAAATGCCTCATAAGTGGTCAAAGGCTCATTCCCTAAGTAAAAAGTGTCACCTAGTATCTATATTTGAGCTTGGGGGAATGAAAAATACCTTTTTTAAATGCCAAAATGGTAATTTAATGGGTTTTATTGGGGGGGGGGCGGGGGGTATACACTTTTTTACATTGGAAACATCTTGAGGGGGTAAATATCACCTACCCCCAATGTGAAGAAGTGTGGGGATTTCCCTAATCTTGGAAACTTTCCTTCCTAGTGTGGAGACTACATTCTTAGCTTGGAAACCTTTTCCGCTTAATGTAGAAGTTTTTCCCTATCATGGAAATTGCATCCCCATATCTTGGAAGCCACAATAGCTAGATTTTATCACTCCATGCACTCTAATGTTGACCAACCACTTCAGCAAGAATGGAAAAAGGCTTAATATGGAACATTTATCCCCAATATAGAAGGTTTGCACTTGTTAATATTTATAGTTAATGGAATGGCCATGGGGAAAGGAACTTACCATATATAGTAAACCCCATATTTGGACATCCATCTTACCTGCATGAGGTAGAAAGTTATAGCAATTTGGCAGCCAATTTATAGCCATTGTAAAGCCAAGTTATAGCCAAATTGCAACAATTTTGCAACACCATTCATTGTCCAAAATCCATAAAAATTAGCCTCAAAATAATTTTTAACACAATTCAATAATTTTTTGATATGGTTTAGGAACTTTTTGGCATACAAACACCATTGAAATCCTATACTATTAGCATTTCTTAGACAAATTTTAACATATTTTAGCGGATCATTAATCCTATACTTTCAAGATGTGCATAAAAAAATTGATGAGTTAGAGAAGGGTAAGTAAGCAAGAAAAACACCAATAACTCATAACAACCATGCTTACCCTGGTAGATTGTACACTATGCTAGGGGGATTTTGGAATAATGTGTGGACTATGTGTGCCACCATCATAGTATTATTAACATTATACTAAGAATACTTTGGCATGCTCTAGATCTTAGATAGGTAACATGTGCTAATAATATTGCTAGTGTCCACCGCCTCCCTTGCTGCCTAAGTCTCCATATTGTCAATTATGAACTTAATGATTAAGTTGGATGATTAAGGCATTAGGGTCTCTACTATGACCTTAGCCACACCTACAAACAAGTGTGACCATATCATTACAATGAAATTTTATAAGATGTAGGTAAGGAAATCCATGCCCCCAGTTGGAACCATAGTGAGCCCTACTCAAGAATCAAATTAGGGAAAGGGATGTTGGCCTTGGGTTGATTGATGCAACATAATATGCCCACCAACTCAATCACAATTAGGATGTGCTTAGAGAAGGCCCTACATGAAAACAACACACCATTAAAACCATATTTTAACATTTGGAATTTCTTGAAAACATTTTCCAAACATCCTAGTTAGGGATGAAATTAGCCCTTGTAAAAAACTCTAAGGTGTTAGTTAAAATTCATTCAGGAAAATGAAAAAAATAATATTACAACATTTATAGCCGAAAATTGTAGCAAAGACATTATGACATGTACAACATCATAGCCAAACTATATCCTAGTTTAAAACAACATTAACACCAAAAATACTTTAAAACCTAGAAAATAGCCATAAGAAAATGATTACTAAAAATAGCAAAAAACTTTTATAGCAATGAAACCAAGTTTAGAGAATTGTTAACATAGTTAGACATACATAAGGGTATGGTATGTTGGCAAGAAAGATCATCTAGTATGCCAACACTACCGATCTCCAAGGGGTAAAATTGACATAACCAAAATAATCCCTAATTCACATAGCCTATTAAAAAATTTGCTAAAAAATCCATTTTAATTCTAATTTCTATGATTCCACCACTAAAGGAATATTGAAATAATGAGCATTGTAACCATAACTAGAAAAGGGAAAAATCCATAGCCATTTTTACATGAAACATGGCTAAATTAACATGAACATAGTCATCATTGAAAATTGCCTTTTGCACAAGGTTGGTAAACAATTCTCCAATAATTCGTTTTAGCTCCAAACAAAGTGATTCCACCACTATTTGAAAGATTGAATTTAAACCTATGTATCCATCTTCATAAAAATTTAAAACTCCCTATTTTTTCATTAAAAGAATTTGTGAATATTCATGAAAAATTGAAAAACCACATAAACTACAACCGTGCAACATAGCCAAAATGCCCATAACCCCCTCATTATAAATCTAGATTGAACAAAAACATAGCTGATAGAAACTTTAAATCTAACATTAGAAACCAAANAACATAGCTGATAGAAACTTTAAATCTAACATTAGAAACCAAAAATAGTAGATTTTAACTATATCTAACTAATTTATTAACAAAAAATACACAAGTATGCCTATTTCTTTTTCCAAAACTAGTAAAAAACACACAAAACAATAAAACCTAATTTTAAAATTACATCAAATGAAACCTACACAACCAAAAGACCATAGAAACACATAAAAACCATCAAAATAGGGGATGGAAGTTAATTAAAATTAAATTTTATGGAACACAATGAACTATATTTGCAAAAATGCTCTCATGCTAGACACAAAAAATAGCTAAAAGACAACAAAAATGGATAGCAATGGCCTACCTTAGGGTTGCAATGTGTGAATTCTAAATCAAAATGGATTGGGAAAGGTGGGAGATTACCTAGGCTACTGCATATGCCTCATAAATGATTGGATTCTTACTACAGCTTCCCTTTTTCTTCATGGTGGTAGGCACAAAGATGAAAATTTGATTGAAATCTTGAAAATTTTGTGAGTTCTAGGTAGTAACATTGCCTTGGGAGGAAGATTAGAGGTCAACCATGCTGATTATTGATGATTCCTAAAGCAAGATCTTTTCCATAGTTCCAATCCAAAGTGTTTTCAGAGAGAATGATAGTTTTGTGTATGATTATTGAGAAATCAGACATAAAAACCACATCAAAACCTAAATGCCTTCTTACATGCCCCTGTTGCCAATTTCAAGCATTGAAACTCATGGTGAACTAAAGTGCAAAGGGAGTTTCAAATGTTAGGAATGGTGAAAGTTAGCATCAAGTTCAAAAATTTGAATTTCTTGATGTGGGCCCCACCATGACACTTCCCATGCATGTTGTTCCAAGCTTGGAAACTTCACCAACGCTAAGGTTTTGATTTCTTGGATTACATAAAATATGTTACAACCTTTTTCTCCATGTACCCATGCTAGGAAGCATGGATCCTAGCCCCTTTTGACTTGTAATGCTCCGACACTAACCCTCTTGCTATTTTTTTAGTAACAATTCATCATACCTAAATCCTAGATCCCAGTAGTAGGTAAGATGCTAACAAAGCTTGTCACTTTGGGCATCCACACTGAGGCAATGCTGCCCAGCATGGCTCCAGCATTTCCAAAGTGGGGTCTTTTGACTTGTAATTCTCCGACACTAACCCTCTTGCTATTTTTTTAGTAACAATTCATCATACCTAAATCCTAGATCCCAGTAGTAGGTAAGATGCTAACAAAGCTTGTCACATTGGGCATCCACACTGAGGCAATGCTTCCCAGCATGGCTCTAGCATTTCCAAAGTGGGGTAAAATCCATTCTCATCCTTTAGTGCTCATCAACCCCTGATTTCACTTCTGGGTGGACCCCACATAGCTATGAACCCCTCCAATCATCCCCAGTAACTTTAAAAACTCTTCAAACCTAGTCAAAAGTGTGAATTTTTGAACTTAGAAGGGGGAGGGATGATTAAGGTTTCTAAATTGAACATTTATTAAACAAAGTAGACACAAAAATTTGTGTGGTTCCCCAACTTGGGAACTCCACACTTGGAGGATAGATCTCAAGCACACCTTTGAACTTTGTTGCTTTCAAAATGTGGTTGAAGGATCCACATCCTATATAGTCTTCAAGCCCTGCTCTACAGTGTTGTACCATAGTACTAATCACTCAACCCCATAAGGTTCCTTGAAAATATGATTTTAAGACTTCTGCTATGTTTACAATCTTGACGTCTACATTGGAGTGTTGTACCACAACACCAATAACTCAATCCTGTAGGATCTTGATAAGCTCAAGGAACTCAACCTCCTAGGACAAAAAGAATAAAAATTACAAGGAATGCTTTGCTAGTCCTTGTATAGCTAGGTATAGCACACTTGAAAATGCAAAAATGATAAGAAAATGAAGAGGAACAAAGACTTCAATGATTATAAATGATTGTACAATGAATACTATAAGTCATACTATTTTTGCAAAGCACATCAAGTCTTCTTATATATATTGTGTTGCTACGTCCATCTCAAAACTTGTGCAACAGCTAGCTAATGATCACTAATGGTCATGGGAGACATCTTTCCTACATCTAGGATGTCTCTTTGAATTTTCCTTCAATTCTAGGAAGACATCTTTGTTTTCTAAAAGATGTCTTTCTAAAGTCTCCATCCTAGAAGAATTCTTTGCTTAATGGAAGATGTCTTTCTATATTTGATCTATATTTTGTAAGTATATATTTGCATTAAGAAAGATGTCTTGTGATTTCTGAAGATGTCTTTCCGAATTTTCTCTAAGATAATCCTAGATCTGGCAAGACATCTACTGCTTTCCAAATATGTCTTTTTTCATCTTTTTTCATCTTTCTTTAGCTTTCTTTGCATAATCAATCTTTCATTTCTTGTTCATAGCCTTGCCTAATCCAAGTTCTTGTCCTACAAGCACAAAAATTACACAAATAAGAAAACAAACTTGTTTTTCATTTTTCTTAATGTTTTGACATACCAAAATCATAAGGTTCATAGAAAGTACTTAAAACTTGTAGATCTAGTGAAGCCATGTTGTGGAGGGCTTGATCTACACTCACCAGCATGGGTCCAACATGGATATGTTGGATGTGATCTTAAAGTACTAGAATTATCCACTTGCATATCTTATTTTAGCCTTGATGATCTTCCTAACCTCTAGTGCTCAAAAGTTTGCACAAACTAAGTCAATTTTGCATCATTGCCCTTCCCCATGCTAGAACAACTATCCACCCATGCTAGTTAACATGGGTCCAATGTGGGTACCTTGGGGATGGATCATAGAATCCTTTGCGAAATCCAAAATTTCCATGAAATTCAACCTCATGACCTAGACACCACCCCCTAGCCTCTAGTAATTAATAATAACTAGGATTCGAGCTATTTTTCACACTTGAGGCCTTAGCCACACTAGGAAACCCCTCATCCACTCTGGCCAATGTGGGTACAACATGAATTCCTTGGGGGTATGTCATAAAATACATTTTATAGCCAAAAATAGTCTTCTAACCTTTCCTGCTAACCCCTCAACCTTGTTAGAGCCTTCTAAAGCCTTTAGATATCATGAAATCCATCAAAAATAGCAAAAAGCTACCCTTCCCTTCCCATCCACACTAGGGCCATGATGGCCATTATGGCTTAAGGGGAATGGATGCATGAAGTATCAAGGATGCTTTAAAATAGTTACTTTTGATGCCAAATCTTGATACTTAATCCTTAGAATCCCAAAACTCCAAAACCCCATCGAATCTTTCCAAAAGTGGCCAAAACCATGCATTCAAGTGAAGCCAAATTGGGGGGACCTTATCCACATTGGGCATAATTGTCCCAACATGGATGAAGGGGGTTAAGATAGAAAACTACCAAAATTTACTTCAAAGTGAACATTTGTTGACCTCTTAGCCCCTTTGGAGTCTTTGGTAGCCAAGAACTTAACAAACTAGACTATTTCTTATGTCCATTCCCATGTCCACACAAGGAACTCCCCTTACCACATTGGCTAGCATGGGTACTAAGGGGATGATCCATGGAAGATTCACAGACACTGCATAATAGCCCTAGAATACCTTATACTCACCCTAGAATCATGTTAACACCTTCCAAAGCATTTAAACTTTACAAAACTGATTATAAATAGAAACTAGTTGATCCCCTTGGATCACCCATACTAGAGTCATGCTTGTCAATGTGCCCTAGCATGGCTTCAAGGAAGTAACCTCCAAAACTACCTAGAACCCTCTAAAACAAATGGATTTTAAACCTAAACCATAACCCGTGACATTAACAATCCTGAGAAATAACATGCATATTCAATTGGCTATTAAATTGGTTTAGATCTAATATCTTAATGCATCCATGTTGGGGGAGTCCTAAACCATAATACGTAGTGTGGCTGTAGTATGGATGATATGTCTTTCCACTTTTTGGCAATAGATTGACATCCCTAGAGATCAAAAATATACATCAACAAAGCCTAGGATTCCACAACCTTGCATTTTCACATATTTGATCATATTTTAACCTTAAAATCCACTAGGCCTTCTCATCCATGCTAGAGTAATGCTACCTAATGTGGGTCATGAGGGTATGACCATGCATGACCTCAAAAAATCGTCAAATTAAGCCATATTTAACCAAAACCTTGTAAAGTCACTACTTACAGCCGTAGAAGCCTAAGAACTTGGTTGATCTACTTCCAAAATCATCCTAGGACCAAAAAGGAAGTATGTCCCCCTTGAGCCATGTTGGCTAGCATGGGTACACCTCCCAACTTGTTTTAAACCTACAAAATTTTTCAAAATTAACCCAGGACTCAGTTGGGAAGTGCCCAATTGCAAAACCTTGGATTTGACCTTAGAATGACCCTATTTAATCCTAACACAACCTAGATTTTGATCATCCATGCTGGAGCCACATTGGAGAATGTGGCCCCAGTGTGCGTATACATTTCACTGAGATCTAACACTCCAAACTAGCTTGAAACAATTCCATAGGTTGGCTAGGAAGCCCACAGCTACTAAAATATAACCTAAATAGAAAATTGATCCCATTCTAATCCCTTTTAGATATTTCATGCTAAAACCCCTCTCCATCCACACTAAAGCCATGTGTTGCTCATTATGGCTTAGGGGAGGGGGTATAACTTCAAAACTTAATTTTTTCTAGTTTTGACCTCAAGAATAGTCAATTTTCATAGATCTAACCTTGCACTTACTTGGAGAAGCCTTGCAACACCAATTTTAGCTCTTTGGATGCCACAAAAGTCATTTTTCATGGTATCCATGCTTTGGAAACTTTGGCTACTGTGGCTTCAATGTGAGTGGTAGAACCAAGATTTAATACGGGCTTCTAGAAGCTGAAGTTGACATTAGAATTGGCTTCCTTTTCTCCTAGTCCACTACACTAGACATGAAAGCCATTGGGATATGAAAACTATCAAAAAAAATCTTGGGAAATTGCCTAGCTATCCCATCAATGCTGGGGATCCACCCACCTATGTTGGCTATCATGGGTACCTTGAAAACCATGATTTTTTGCATCAAATAAACCTAAAATAGTCTTTGTTAATGGTCAAACCTACCTAGTAGCCATGAAGCGTAAATCCATTGCCCACTAAGTTCTAAAACTAGAAAAACCTAATCTTATTTGACCAACATTAGATAATTTTTACTACATGCATTTCATTTTCACTCATTTAACTTTATTTCATGGTGTTTTGACTTATTTTTGGCCCTGTTTGCATTATTGATCTTTGTTGCCATCAATTGGCTTCAGTCTTCATATATTCACCTTATTTTCTTTAGTATTTTCTTTGTAGATCCTTATTTAGCCTTTGATTGGTATTGAATGGTGGGGTTTGACCTTCCTAATCACCATTTGACACTATCTAACCATGGTCCACGAAGGCCTAAAACTAGCACCATGGCCTACTAAGGCCTTAAACTAGCAAGCTTGTGGCCTTAGTTGATCTTGCTCTACCTTATTTTTCATACTTCATTTATCTTTCATTTTTTTGACCTTGTTCAACCTTTATTTAACCTTTGTATGGCCTTGTTACATTGTGATTATCTCTTATAGCCTTATGTGACCTCTTTTTCATTTTATTGTGCATTGAAGTAGCATGTATGTGCATAATTTTATAGATTTTTGGCAATATTTACTTATCTTTACCTAGGTACCACTTAATGTCCTTATGGTTGACATGCAAGACTAAAGTATGAGTACTTGGTAGTAGATCAGTTTTTCTTTAAGCCTAAGTAGGCCTTATAGTAATGTTGAATAGTGTATTGACCTTGATTGCCTAGATCTTGAGCCTGAAAGTCTTGTTGACCACATAGCCTCAATAAAGAAACCTCTAGAGTGGCATGAAAACCTAGTTAAGATATTTATCCTAGAGGTTGGCAACATTACTAAAGACTCTCTAGTTGAGATTCTTGTGACAACAAATAGTGGTGAGAAGAACCCTAAAATTAAGTTCCTCACTTGAACCTCAATAGGCGCAAGACATCATCAAGATCCTACAAGATAATATCAAGGCATTTTCTTGGTCATATGCGGATATTCCAAGGCTAGATCCACATTTAGTACAACACAACATCATTCTTGATCCTACTAGTAGACCAGTTAAGAAAAATGTTCACAAGATTAGACCTAATTTTTCCTTGGTAGTTCGTAATGAAATCATAAAGCTATACCAAGTTGGTTTCATTAGAGTTTTTGATTATGCAGAATGAGTGTCCAATATAGTGGTATTTCTTAAAAAACTAGGAGTATTCACATTTGCATCAGTTTCAGAGACCTAAATAAGGAAACCATCAAGGATGAAATAAGGAAACTATCAATGATGACTTTCCTTTGCCTACTATTGATAAACTTATTAATACTATGACTAGGTATGTCTTACTATCCTTTATGGATGGGTTCTCGAGATACAACTGGATTAAGATCAACCCAAAACATCAACTTAGCATGACCTTCATGACCCCTTGGAATACCTTTTGCTATATGATGATGCCCTTTGGCCTAAAGAACATAGGTGCAACCTACCAAAGAGCCATGATGTATATCTTTAGTGATTACATGCTAGGTTTTCTCAACAATTACATAGATAATATAGTAATTAAGTCCAAAGTGGCTAATGATCATACACATGACCTAGATATTGTACTTAAATGGAGCCTCAAGTATGAACTTAGGCTTAATCTTAAGAAGTATGTATTTGATATCAAAACTTGTAAGATGCTTGGCTTTGTAGTATCAAAAGTAGGAATATGTGTTGATCCTAATTAGGTTAAGGCCATATCCAACTTGGTAGCACCTACCAACCTTAAAAGAGCTTTGGGGATTACAAGGTAGATTACAATTTATATGTAGGTTTATTACTAGAGTTATGAATAAGTTCCAACCCATGAAACACTTGCTTAAGAAAGGAGTTCATTATGAGTAAATAGCTCAATGCCAAGAATCCTTTGAAAACCTTAAGTAAGAGTTGGCACAACTACCAATAGTCTATCCTTCGCAAGAGGGTAAATCATTTTACATCTACCTTGCCATCTCTAACACATCTATCACTTCTATACTCTATCATAAATGAGATGACAAAGAAGAGATGCCAATATACTACATTAGCCATGCACTTGTTGCCCATGAGACAAGATACAATGAAGTGAAAAAGTATTATCTAGCATTGATCTTTTCATTGAATAAGTGGAGACACTACCTCTTTAGAAGCTAGGTCAACATCATTTGCAAAGATAATGTGCTTAGAGCCATAACAACCAATATCTATGAGAGTATCCATATAGCCCAATGGAAATCCATAAAAATGGAGTTTAACCTTAATTATGTCTTACAATCCTCAACAAAAGATCAAGCTCTAGTCATACAACTTACAATTTCACCTATTGATGACCAAGCAACCATAGATCTTGAGTTTTCAGATGAACATGTTAACACCTTTAGCCAAGTGCTTGAGGGTTATGAGGTAGTCATGCACATTGAAAGACCATCAATTTCTCATGGAGCAAGTGCTACTATCATCATAACATTCCCATTTGGTAAAATCCAATCCTTCACCAATTTTTTTGAATTTTCATGCACCAACAATGTAGTGGAGTCTGAGGGTCTCATTAGAGGGACAATGGTAGCTCATGACCTAGGAATCAAATGCTTAATGATCAAAGATGAATCTCAACCTAGGGCTAACTAGGTAACTAAGGTTTACACTTATAAAGCCAAACATCTACAACCCTACTATGACCTAGGAAAGTAATTGCTACAACAATTTATAGACATTGACATCCAACATGTACCTCAAACTGAGAATACTATAACCAATGCACTTGCAATGCTAGTCCTTAGTGTGGTGCCAGATGTGTTTAGCAAGTTACCCAGATTGATTGTGGAATATGATGTTCCCATCACATAGAGCATTGAGGATACCTTTGTGGTTGTAGTTCATACTACTCTTGCAAGGGAGCAATATGATGATATCAAGTTTTACCTTATGCATGATGAACCTTCATAGGGCCTGATTGCTACTCAAAAGGACACTGTACATAAATTATCATAATATTATGCTATAGTGGATGATAACACATTATGTCGATGATCCTAAGTTGGCATATTTTTAGTGTTGTTCTATAAAACGAAAGCCTAAATAGTCCTAGAGAAAGTTCACAAGGATGTATGTGGGAGACATAGGACCTAGAGCTATGGCTGCTAATATTAAATAGTTATACTATTATTGGTCCTATATGGAAAGTGACTACTTGCTAAAGGTTAAAACTTGTGACACATGAAAACAACATAGTAATCTTATACATGTACTACCAACTAAGTTACACACTACTCAAAATACTTGGTCATTTTAATGGTGGGGTTTAGATATCATTGGACCTATAATGCCTAAGTCTTCAATGGGGCATAGTTTCATCGTCATTGCAACTGAATACTTCACAAAGTGGGTTGAAGCTATTTCCATTAGAAGTAAAACATCTAAATAAATCTATAAATTCATACTTCCTAACATTGTAACCTATTATGGCATATCCATGACCATAGTCACAGATAATGGACCATACTTTAGTAGCCAATAAACGAAGAATTTTTTTCATGACCTATGCATTAAGCATTCCTTCTCATTGCCATATTACCATCAAGCTAATGGACAAGTAGAAGTAACCAATAAGGACATCATCAACTTGCTTTAAAAGATGTTGAACAATAGCAAGTGCAAGTGGCATGAGTGTCTTGTCCATGCACTTTGGGCCTATAGAACGATCTATTGTATGAAAAATAGTGTAACTATTTATAGCCTATTTTATGATTCTAAAACTATTTTACCTCTTTAATTGAAGGTGCCATTTCTCCAAGTAGCCTTATCTAACTTCATCAACAATGAACAACACAAGGAGTTGTAGACCATGGATCTCAACTTGGTGGATGAGTAATGGGTGCAAATGCTTTCTCACATTGAGCAATATCAAGAGAGGCAAAAGTGACAACACCATATCTTAACCAAGCATAAGATCAAGGAGGATGACCTAGTCCTCAAGACCATCTTTTAGCATAAGGACAAGTTCTTAGCCAACTAGGAAGGGCCTTTCTTAGTCATTGGAGCCTACAACAATAGAGCATTTAGGATCATAGACATTGAATGGGAATGAGTTTTCTAATTAGATTAGTCTTTTCTATTTAAAACCATATTACATGTAGCTAAATAATGACATCAATGATCTCATGAATTCAATAACAAAAGATCCTACATGAATACCCTTGAACAACAAATATTCTTTCAACGATCTGCTAAGACCTTAAATGGGCACCATGGCCCATCATGATCTTAAACTAGCAACATTGGTGACTTGGGTAGTTTGGTTTTATCTATCATTATATGTGGAATTGTGCATTGTAACATAGCAATATTATTTCTTTACTTGGTTTTCTTATACCCTTAGATTTATGCTTGCAAGATGAAGCCCAGGGTCATCATGGAGGTGCAACTCATCATGGCAACAAGTCACTGCATGACCTTGAAGCGAGATTTGGTGAGTTTGAGTTGTTCTATCAAGAGTGTTTATTTCATTTTCGTTTTCACTATCATCTCCTTGAACAAAACCCTATAGCCTTATTATAGCCTTTCTTATCCTAAATAGCAATGTTCACCTATCTTTGGCATTTATGCATTAAGACATTAGAACATTCCTTTGACATGCTTCATCATCAAGTCCATTGAGTGTAACACATATCATTCAATAGGAAAACCATTATGTCCATCAATTGTAACACATCCCATTCAATGGAAAAGAAATTAGGTCTAATGGAAGTAACACACTTCATCCAACAAGAAAACCATGTCATAATTAACCTTGGCAATGAAACTTAATGAAGGTCTCACCTCACAAAAGGATGAGGAGGCAAATGACCAAGAAGTTCAATGACCTATGAAGACTAAAAGTCCAAATAGATCACTTCAAACATGAAAAGAGAGTAGTCAATGGAAAAAGAAACCTTGGAGCAAGATGTTGGATTCTCAAATGTATTTTCCAAGTGAAAAACATCTCAAAACACAAAGTGTCAAAACCACTAACTGATTAACACATCAGCTCCATAGTCATTATGTCAACTATGGAACACATTGTTAACTCCTATGACCATTTTCTTATGAATGTAATACTATCATCTCATCATATCCCTATCCCATCATCACAAGCACTCTTTAGCATCGTTTGACATGACTAGGTCAAGAACAAAGAGGAAACATTGATGGTGTACATGCAGTGGTATTTTTTATTTTTTATTGGTGCCAATCGAGTAAATTCTCCAAATACCAAAATAGAGGGGCCAATGAAACATCATCAAAATTGCATTTTGTAGCCTTTATAATCCCCATCCCATGAAACCTAAGCCTAAAATTCATTGTAAATGTGAAGATTTCAACCCAAGAGGTGTAATCTCACATACTTTATACTTTTAGGGCTAAAAAATGCCACACAAAAGTGGTCAAAGCCTCATCCCCCAAGTGAAAAAATCCATTTGATGTCTATATTTGGGCTTTGGTGGGTTGGTGGGGTGGTGGGAGGGGTAAGGAGCAAGGGGTTACAACTACCTTTTGGGATGCCAAATTTGCATTTTGACGGGTTTTATGAGGGGTAAGACATTTTCCACACTAAAGATACCTACCGAGGATATAACTCACCTACTAGGGGATGTGGCCCACCTAATCGCAACATTTTGGGGCAAAAAATTATTCAAGCTTAGTGTGGAGGGGTATAAACCTTATTCCCAAACATTGATTTTTCATCTCCCCAACATTTCACCTTCCCCCTAGAATTGCTCCAACATGAGCATGATTTTAACACTATCATAACTCTAGCGAGGATCCTGCATATCAATGTTGTCGTTGGAAGGCCTAGCATGGGTGGAAAAATCTAGTCTAGGTAAAATTTCCATGTACTATTTTTTCTAAATGGAATTTCCATGAGGGTATGACACTTACCATATATGATAACCTCCTAGATTTGGACACCCACCACACTTTCATAGACAAAAATTGGTCAAAATTTATAGCTAATTTGCAACCAAACTTGTGGACAAAAACCTAAAAACCTATAAAACCTATAGGTTTTATGAATTTTACAGTATCATATTTTAGGCATTTTGAGGCATTTGACATTCGAGAGATCTTGCAATCTTGTAAAAACATAGTTTGTCAAATTACCCTAGTGTGAAACCCCCTTACAACCATTATTACTCTATTAAACCCTTTGAGATTTGTGATATTTTGGTACCAATGCTATGCACCTAAGAATCAAAAATCTCAATGTTGTCCACTCTGGTGGTTCAAATTCCTCACATCTCTCATCCCCCTACAAAAACAATGTTGTAGATCTAGTGTGGTAGAAACGAAGGTTCGACAGCATTGAAAGTGAAATAACCTCTAGATTGTGGAGTTGATTGTAGTAGTTTGAATGGATTCTAAACACCCTTTCAAGTGAATCCCCTACTCCTACAAGCCATGTTGTATACATTTTTTGTACCTCCTTTATTTTTTTTGAAATAAAGTTTTTATAGTTTCATTTATGTGTAAGTTTTGTTCATTACATTTTTGCATATTTATCTTTTAGATTTTCATTTCATATTTTACATTTTATTATCATGTTTTGTCCTCCGTTAACTCCCTAGGTGATTTTTTGGACCATCCAAGGTACCTCAAATCTTATTTTTTTCATGGATTTCGTTGGGAACTAGGGTTAAGGCTATTATGCTAGGAACCTCTTGGTTTCTCCAACAATTGAAGATTTCATTAGCTAAAATTTTGGGGGCCACTATGTTTGGAGGAATATGGTCATTAAGATCCTCACAGTAGGGTATTATTAACCTACACTCTTCAAGAATGACCATCACGTTGTTTGCTCTAGTGACAAATGCCAATGTAAAGGGGGGATGACTCTTGTAAGGGCTCTAATAGTGGATGCAAGTACTAGAGCCTTTTGATCTTTGGAAAATTGACTTTATGAAGTTTATCAACCCCATGTCTAATGAAAAAGGCCTATATAACTATAGTTGTTGACTATTTTATAAGATTAATAGAAGTTGTAGTCATCACTAATTGTACATCATCTACAGTAGCCTAGTTTGTACAACAATATGTTGTAAATAGGTTTGGTATGCCAAGGGCACTTATTTTTTATAATAGTACATATTTCATGGGTGCCACGTTTTATAAACTTATGCAATGCTTTGGGGTCAAGCATAAATTAACAACTTCATACCACCCCAAAGCTAACAGGCAAGCTAAGATCACTAATAGGGAGATAACCAAAATACTAACATAAATGATTAGTAAATATAGGAGGAAATGGAGCTCTAAACTTAATGATGCCCTTTAGGCTTATCATTCCACATGGAAACTTCCTATAGGATACTCTCCCTATGAGCTCATGTATGGAAAGCTTTCAACATTTCCTATCCAAGCAAAACATCATACACTTTCAACTACATGTGATGTAGACTTGGACCTAAGCCTAGCACAAAAAGAAAGATTGATGAATCTTAACATGTTAGATGAGAATCAATTAGTAGTCCTATCCTCAAAAAAAGTGCACAAGGCATATAGTAGACAATGACATGAACCTAGGATTAGAAAAGTAAAGTTTCAACTAGGAGGTAAGGTGCTCTACGAGAATCCCATGCATGTTCCTAAATGAAGAAAAACTCAAATGCTATGAAAGGGCCCTTACATTATCAATGAAACCTTTCCATCTAGGATCATGTTGATCTATCACCTTGACATCCTAAATAAAAAATTATTGTTCAACACTCAAAAAATAAAGCCTTTCTATGAATAATGAGTAACTAGTGGGCACAATGCCTCAACAAATGATCAAGCATGCTCAATCTTTTCGATCTTCCCCTTCCAACTTAGTCGTAGGGGAGATGGCCATTCATGCTGAAATTCAACAAAGTGGCTCCTCAATTTTAACCATTTATTTTACACCTTATTTAGTATGTTTTTCATTTTCTTAACTCTTTTACAATTTTTTCTATATTTTTCTTTATTTTGCTTTATTTTAATTTCTTCTCACATTTTTCCCTTCTTTTTTTTTCCATCAAGACTTGGTGCTAGCTACAACTACTTATTGATGGTGGTTTGAAAATTTATTGATTACTTGATTGTGAAATTACTAGATTTCATTTTAGAATTTTGAAATTTACTAGTGGGACATTGATTCTTTTCATAATAACATGTAGTAAGTTCACGCCATCCACCACTTTGCTTAACTCTATGGTGTTTTCTTATTTTGGAAATATGAGGTCCCTTTCTAATAAAAACTTATAAAAAATTTGTGACTTTTGTACTTTCCATGCTTGGGAAAATTAAATGGATAGACAAGGATGTGACTTCAAAGGGACTTGTCACTTTTGTACTTACCTACCATCTAAGTTACATGAGCATTTTCATAGACTTCTCACCATTCCACCATAGACTAATAACCAAGAAGTAATGTCTTTGCATGGTGTGGTTTTCATTTGAAAATAAAAACAATAATGATGGGAATTCAAAGCACATCCCTTAGACATAATAATGGGCTACAACCACTGGTTATGAAACTGGAAAGACATGTTACCCATGCCTAAACACACCTCTCTAACTAAGGTCCTCTTCACTTCTTGCTTCTCTTTTTTTCTTCTTTACGAATGATGAGTGGTATGTGGGAATGTTCTTATCTCTTGGAGGATGGAATGGTCTAAAGTGTCAATGTGAAGTCACTAGAAGTGAATGGTCTTAATTAAAACTAAGCAAGGAAGTTCTCATGTCATAATTAATCACATCATCCAAAAGGGACTTCATGTGACCACCATGGAAAACTCCATTTCATACTCTCTGATCCATCAATTATTTCCATAAACTACCTTAATACCTCTTTTCATGGATATTTTGAAGGGATCATTGGTAAATGGTTGAAATGTTTGGATGACTTCTTTCATGATTTGGTCTATAATGATCAACAACCATTAATCATCCTTGGTGTTCTTAGACTTCTTAGTTTGAGGGCATGCAAGGGCATTACAGATAGGAGCATGCTATGTGGAGGATTCACTTGCATACTCATTTTTTGGGATGCTTAAACTCCTTATCCCTTAGCCATTTTACTCTCAAATCTTATATTTCCCATTATAAATGCATCTAGTTTTTGCCCTCCTTGGCACATTAATCTCCTAAAAGTCTCCATTTGTCAAGTCTTTCAAGCCCTCTTCAAGCATTCTCCATTCTTCTAGGCTTNTAAGTCTTTCAAGCCCTCTTCAAGCATTCTCCATTCTTCTAGGCTTCTTTTCCTTCCTTTGAACTCTAATTTTATATAAAATCTCTTTATTTTTCCTTAATTTTTTATGTGAAAAAATTTTNTAGCCAAAAAATACTATATATATATATATGAATATATAATTAGTCCTTTTTTACATTTTCTCACAAACACCAAAGGAGTTTTTGTAGTTTTTTGAGCCTAGACCCTTCTTGAGCCCATATCTTTCAAACTGCTTCTCCAAATCACTTTGTTCTTTGATCTTGTAGTTACTAGAGGTGAGTGTTACATCATGGGGGCCACAAACCATAGGTTTTTTATAGAAAATTTTTCAAAATATTTCTAACTTCACAAGATTTAACTAATAAAATAATATTAAAATCACTAACTCATGTAAGTTAAACCTTACCAATTGAAACACACTAATTTCGAGCTCCTGCAACTCAACAACAAATTTTTCTAAGTGTCAAAACTTGGACAAAATGTTTTCTAAGTATAAAGTTACATTATATAGTGTACATAGCATAGCACCCTAGAAGTCCTAATGTTTGCAATTTTTTTCCTAAGTCTACTTGCTATGCTCCCCAACATAGTTAGCATAACACCCATTCCCAAGGCCAGTTTGCACAAATCTCAAGCCAAAAGTGGTCAAAATGGCACTCAGGATGGACTCAATAGTTTGGAAAATTTTCTATCATCTAGGGCATCAAGCTTGCTACGCTCTCTAGCTTGCCTAGCTTGACACATGTCCTAGTTTCCAATCCACCTAAGTACCAAGCTAGGAGTTGTCAAAGATGGTCAGGATGGATGAAATAGTTTGGTAAATTTTCTATCTTTCACGCTTATTATGCTCTACTACACTACACAATGTAGTAGAGTGTAGCATAGGTTTTAGGACTCAAATTTTCCTAAGTGTTGAACTAGACATGGAAGGTGCATTTGGTAATTTTTCAACTTCCAGGGCTATCTTTCTTGCTTCATCCTTGGAGTGTGATCAGGGTCCCATGGAAAACNCCTTTCTTGCTTCATCCTTGGAGTGTGATTAGGGTCCCATGGAAAACATTGCAAGTTTTGTCAAAATTCAGCCAAAAATTGGTGTCATGCTGTAATATGCTATGTAGCGTAGTAGAGTGTAGCAAAGGTTCTAGAATCAATGATTTTCTATGTACAAAAGGAGGAGGTATAAAGACATTCTGACATGGAAGATGCACTTTTTGGTTATTGAAGTTTCCTATCTTACAACATCCTAGAGTGGCATTTTCAATTTTGATAAAATTCATGGGAAAATAAGTGTTACACTTTGCTATGCTATGCAACGTAGACAGCATAGTAGGCCAAAACCACAAAACTCTTCAAGTGTTTATGCTATGCTTCATCATGCTAGGCAGCATAGATAGCGTAACACTTGGAAAATCGCTCCAAAAGCTCCTAGAACTTAGCATTGACCTTCACTGTAGCTCTTTCATCTCTCAAGTGGCCAAATCAGTAGNCTATGCAGGACCCAGGACATGTGGCATCCAACCCACGTCTTTTGATAACCCTAGCTCTATAAATACCCCAGTAATTAGCATTTTAAGGGGTTGGCTTTGGCTTTTGGCTTTGGTACAGGATTGGAGAGCAAAACATTGATGAGCAAAAAATCTTAGCATTAGAGCACTCCTCAGCACCTGCTTCACTCCCACACTTGATCATGACACCTACACCTCACCTAGCATAGCGTGACAACTATCAGACTAGCAAGCTTTGACTCCTTTGAGTCTATTAGCACCACATTCGTAGCATCCCAAGGACTATGACGATACTACCTCACTACCCTGCTATGCCTTTCTAACACTACATGCTAGTTGTACACATTATTTAATCAAAAGTCATGCTTCCCTAATCATGGGGTTAGTCATTTTCTCACCTAAACTCATTCCATTTTTCTTGCAACATATATTTCAAATTGTTAGTGTATTCATTTATTCCTATTATCAATATGCATTAAGACATTCATGTCGATGCACTCTCATTGTTATACATGCTATGATCTTTGCTTGTTCTAACTCTCACACATGACACTCTAAAAACACCATTAGCAAATGGTTATTAGATACCACGTAAGTCCTTGTTTGATTGACTAGATAGTTTAGGGTGTCCCATTTTTCTTCTCCAGCACAGCCCTCCCATGGACTCAGGGCTAAGCTATACATCTGATGACCTCTCAATGTTCTAGCTACCGAAGTTTTCAGATGCAACAATTTTGGCATTAGAAGGAAGGCCTAAACCTCCATGTTCCTTCTATGTGCCACAAGTAGTCCCACAAGCTTTCTGTACCTCCACCACTAGCAATAAGTTAGCATAAATGTAATACCCCTCTGGACATTCTATGGTAGTAGCTAGATCATAGATCATCACAGGAGTTGTTTACGTTTTGGTCAGTGTAGATTGGTCCCAGTTGATGGTTCCCTTGGAACCCCGTAGGACAAAAAGCCCAAAACTATGTACTGCATCAAGCTCTATGTTCTATGTATCATGACAGCCCTATCAACATGATAGTCCCACCTAGCATAATAAGCATAATAGCACAAACTACTATTTTTTCAGCATTTTCAAACTTTGCCATTTTTTGATTTAATTCTATGTAGCTTATCTATTTAAGCATTTTAGCTCAAAATTTACTATATTTCACCATTTCTCACAAGTTTCTTTACCTCTTACATCCTGTTTGACATAGTAAAAATGAACCCACCTAGCACCTCAGCTGCCAGCTTGAGCTTAGAGATAGCTCATCCCTTGCAACATGTGATAGATCTCAAGCGATCACTTAGCCCAGTGCACCCACAACAGTAGTCTCTTCAACTACAACATCAATTGCCTGAATGCACGATGCATGATGAGGAGCAATACAACTTCTTATATGCATCCAATTTTTACCCTACATGGCACATTAAATCTCCTAAAAATCTCCATTTTCCATGTCTTCCAAGCCCTCTTCAAGCATTTTCCATTCTTGTAGTCTTTTTTGGCTTCTTTTAGACTCCAATTTTATATAAAAACTCTTTTTTTTTTCTTATTTTTTTATGTGAAAAATTTTTGGTTTTTGATTGTGTCCATGCAAACTTATCGATGTAGCCTGATGCATTGATGCATCGCTATCAACACATCCCAAAAATACTATATATGTGCATTAATACTTAGCCATTTTTTTGACATTTGCTCAAAAATACCAAAGGATTTTTTGTATTTTTCTAAGCCCATATCTTCCAAACCACTTGTCCAAATCACTATGTCCTTTGATCTTATAGCTACCAAAGGTGAACTTTACATTGTGGGGGTGACAAATTATATGTTTTTCATAGAAAATTTTTGAAAATTTTTCTAACATCAACAAGATTTAAGTGATAAAATAATATTAATGATCACTACTCATGTAAGTTAAACCTTACCAATGAACTCTAGTAACTACTCAAATAAACTAATATTAAAATAATCAATTCTCCATAATCACAACTTAGCCTAAGTGTAACTAGCCAAGGAGACAAGGTATTGAAGTGCTCTAAGTTACACACTAAAAGGTAATCCTTGGTTATGTTGTGATTACATATGACACTGAGATCCAAAAGACCATAGGAGAGAGGACCACCTAAACTAAGGGACATGCAACTAAAAAGGGGAAGTGGCTAGCAACCATGGTAGCCCTAAGAAGAAGTAATTGAAACTCATGCCATGAAACCTCTTTAGGAGGTGCCCCCATGTGGAATCTATTCACCAGATTCTCATAGCTGAAACTGGTTAGTCGCAGTGAGATGAGGTGCTTGGGCCTGAACTAAATTTGTAAGTCACCTTGAATGAGGCTTGTTTGACACAAATTGACACTAAGGGGGTCAAAACTTTAGTTCTTCAAGAACTTAACTTTTGTCCCTTCTTGGACATGGTGCTATAAGAGGTAAAAACTCAACTATAAACCTCTTCCATATGGCCTATCCTTACTTCTAGTGGGGAGTGGTACATTGGAGAGGTACACCTATTCTAGAATAACAAGAAAGTAGATGTCATGATCAAGATCAAGGCCATCTATGTCTCTTATTCAATTGAAGTTATTTCAAGGGCCCTCAATTTTCCTGATATTGGGGTAAGATTGGTGGAGATTTCAATGTAGGTGGACCCAAACATTAAGAAGGAATGGGTCTAATAGTGCTATGGAGAGGACTGTAAGGAGTATGATGCACTCACCAAGAAAAAGAGGACATATTTCAAAATTTCAACTATCACCTCAATCCAATGGTGAGATTGAGCAAAATCACAACCTTCTCTACCCATGTGTATGCTATTCTAAGTAGTAAATTCCTAGTCAACATCCCATAGCTCATATTGTTAGAGATTAAGGTTCAAAGAGAATGAGCATGGGAGGAAGATACTTCTCTTTCCTTGACTCATCAAAAAAGCTATGCAAAAGGGGAGATAGCCCATTATGCTAATGGTGCACTTTATCATGCTTTTGTCACATTTTGATAAGAGATGATAAAGGACAAAGTTCCTGCCAAGCTATAAGAAGAGGAGTAGCCATCATCACCACCAACTTAAGAAACAACATTGGAGGCTTCTACTACCATCGAGTGCATGTAGAAGCTCTATGAGCAAGTCTTATAGTAGTAGCAAGAAGGATTGAGTTGTGGGGAACCCTTAGTCTATCAATTGGTTGGAGGAGACTATGTTATTGATCTTTTCACAAAGGATGTAGGTGCCTGTGAGGTCAAATCCAAGCATCCAAGAGGTGATAGTGTCCATCCTAGGATAACAATAATTTTTAAAGATCTCTAAGAATGCTACCACTTTTTTGTATGCCTAGAAGAGGGCCAGAGGACTACTATCTTGGTGATGCAACACGAAGAATAGGAGACAACAATAGAGATGGTGGTTGATCATGTAGTAGAGGCCCTAAATGCTCTTGCGATTGTCATGTTTTATATTGCTACACTTTAAGATGTGTAGATGTTTGTTGGAGCAAGTTGCAGTCTAAGTGCAACCTAGCATGAAGAGGTGCTAGACCAATTGATGGGTACCAAGCACCTACATTTGAAGATCTTTGATCTCCTAAATAACATCACTGTTACCCAACTAGAGTTGTTGGAAGATAAGGAGAACCTCATCATCATCAATACCCAACTTGAAGTAGACACATCCAAAAATAGATGATTAGCTACCATAGTTATAGTGTTAAGATCTCAATTATTTGATCCCACCATTCTCAACTAGGCAGTAGCAAGGGATGAAGCTTTCCTATAGCTTCAAAATAGATAGAAAGAGGTTAATAATGCAAAGGAGATGGTGGTCTTTCATGTGTCACTATCAGATGCCTTGGCCTACAACACCAAGAAGGAGTTGCCATAAGTCCACAAGGAGAATCTAGTTATGACCAAGGACAATCACTACCTATGGAATGTTGAGACACAAAAAGATCAAATGGTGAAATTTTTGTGATAGTAGCATAAGAAGCTTTCCAAGGTAAGCATAGATTTGAGGAGGTTCGATGCTAAAAATTGTAATCTCTTGATGGAGGAAGTTCATATGCTTCACTGGAAAATGATCATTGAGATAGCCATATGGAAGAATGAGGTCCTAAAGTTTGAATGTGTTAAGAATCATTATAGGAACCAAGTTGGGCTTCTCAAGGAAGGTAATGAAAAAGAAATCCAATTGGCCAAGGCAAAGATGAATGAAGCTCTCTAGAAACTCCAACAAAGAGGCTATATGTGGCAATCCATATTTGATGGAATAAACAATTATAATAAAGCTAAGATTCACATGAAGGATTTGCAAATCAAGGAGATCAATAAATACATGAAATTAGCCAACTTCTGATATGAAAACTTGGAAATACTGATTATTAGAAGGTCATGGTTAAAATTAGAGAAACAAGTTGCTTGCTCATACCTCCTATATGAGGTAGAATTCAAGCAGTTCAAAGACACAAAGAAAAAGCTAGAAATAACTAGCATCAAGCTTGAAGTTCTCTGAACATGTTTCATGAATTACAAAATGGGCTACATTGATGCACATGCATTGACACATCCCAATCAATGCATGATTTGATGTGTTAACATGGTGTCTGTTTGTGCATATATAAATGCATGCATCTACCACATTTATGGTATCATAGAGTTGATAGGTTAATAAAGTTCTTGTAGTTTACTTTTGTAATAGTTAGAATATTTTCTAAGTGCCTGAAATAGTAGTCAAGGATTATATGGATTCTTACTCGAGCACTAATGTACTTGGACACATTGATATGATAGCAATAAAGATAAGATTCTTGAAATACCTTGCAACACTTGGAAATATATTAATGTTTACTTTTATGCAATTTATTGTTCATGTAATTTACTTTCATGTTCCTAGTTAATTAAATACACTTAATTAATACACATAAGTACAACCACCTCAAGAATAATGTTAACACTTGATAATCTTAGTAGTGCTATCACTTGATAACCCAATAGCATTGTAATGAGTTCAAGATGTGTACAGAAGGTGGGACCAAATACTTATGTTAGGAAATAGTCTAAGACATTATAAAATTACTTAAATTAATTCTTAATCCATTACTTTTTCTTACACTTAGATTAATACATATAAAAATATAAACTTAATACAAATCATGTGTCTTGGCTCCACTTAACTATACACTTGCACTTACACAAGTGTAGCCAAGAAGACAACAATAACATACATAGATCAGTATGCTTACTATTGTCATTTGAAGAGCTAAAGTCCACAAAATTTGACTAAATCACTAGCATAATATTTATGATTCATATGGTTAGACATAGGGACTACCTACTACTCATTAAAGCATTAAGAAAATGTGAAAGAATTTACAAAGAAAATTTAAGAAAATGAAAAAAATTAATAATCCATAGTAATAATATCTCATCCTTTATGTCAATGTAAAGTGAAGAGATTAAACTAAATAAGGTTACATTAGTAGAATTTAATGATGAAATTTATAAAAACATAAAAAAATTATATGAACCCAACTAAACAGTGTGAGAAATAAGCTTTAAAAAAATTAAAAAATTTTAAATATGAACACAAAAAGATATTGGAATTGCTTAATTAAGATTTCAAAATAGTCTACAAATTATTTCAATTAAATTTTAATGTAAAAAATGTAATGAAAAGAAATTTGTAATGTTAAGTAGGAAGAAAAATAGCATATTGGAATGTCAAAGATGTTTAAAAAAAAGGATCCTAAACATTTTTCTATATTGAATAATATGGATCTTGGAGAACAACCATGCGAACTTCAAGTGTTAACCCAAGTTGAAAAAAGGTTAATTGTGACGCTCAATCCCATATTTCAAGTTACACATGCTCATGGAGGTCAACT
>MNCI01012119.1:0-13136 GCA_015680685.1 Gnetum montanum
CAACCTTAATACAAAAGTGTGATCTCCCTCAAGAGCATCACATAGCCTCTCAAAGCTAAAGCAAGATAAAAAGGCAAATGAACCCATTTTCATATTCCTTGCTTTAAGCACACAAAAATGCTACAATAGATGAATATCATATAGGCTTTTTAGATCAACTTCTTGTACACTTGAGATTTGTTGCATGTGCTGCAATACCTTGCTTCTTTATAGGATTTTGAGAAAAATAACCATTGAATTCCACATAAATGACTAGCTAATGTTCATATAAGATGTCTTATTAGAGGTTTGAGATGTCTTACTTGTTGGAAAGATGTCTCTTCTATGAAAGTCCATGAGTTCTCAAGAAAAATGTCTTGCAAACAAGGAAAACACCTTTGTTTGATGAAAGGCATCTTTTGTAAGTCTAGTTCCACTTGGGAAAGACATCTTGTGGATGAGAAAGATGTGTTCTCTGGGAGAAAGACATCTCTTGTCTTGCACTAGTATTCATCCAATAACTTCGAACTTGATGGGAAGATTCTCCACTTGCCTTGATCTTGTCTTGATCTTCTCTTTTTCATAGCACAATCATGCAAGAGACAAGCTAACATGCATACAAACACATATGGTCTCCATTTCTCAAAGTTTTCACATGCTAAAACATTAACACCCATAACTTAGGGTTTCTAAATTTAATGTTATTTATGTTCTATTAAGTTCTATTTCTAGCCTAATATTAAAATTCTAATAAAGGTTAAAAAATCAATGAGATGTTAGCCTAGTAGTAAAACTCTTGATTTGAAAACTCCAAATTATAGATGTAATACTAGTTATAAAGTTCTTATTTGATAATATGTCTTGGGGGTAAGTATTATTGAAAAAGTTTGGATTCTAACACCCCACTAAAAAAGCTTCAAAGCTTCATGCTACTTATGATATCTATTGCAACTTCAAAATGTCTAGTTAAGAAATTATTGTAAATTTATAAAAGATCTAAGGATTTTTTTTTATTTTAAACTAAAAATAGCACCCCTATTTGTAAATGGATAAGGATCAAATGGTTACCATTTAAAAGATTTTAGGTCAGAAATCATCATAAGGCTATAAGGCAATGAAGCTTCTTTTGGGTAAAACATTGCCTTTGTTGATATTTACAAGAAGGATTATAAATGTTGCTGAACTAAAAATATATTTTTTAACTTTATCTTCTCAAGTTCATTGACTTATATTTATTTCACAAATCTAAAATCTTAATATCTTTTAAAATACATGAACCAAATCATTAGATAAGAACATATAGCTTATTTAGAAATTGAAACTAAAAGTAAAATTTTATTACTTCCATAGACCCTTTGGATATATTGGACAATAGAAATATCCATGCTATGAGTTTTGAAAACATCATTAAGAAAATGATTGTGTGTTTTTGTTAACATTTAGAACAAATCAACCAATTTTGCAACTCTAATATCCTATCTATGTTTAATATGCTCCAATGTAGAATATTGTAGGAAATATAGTATTCATCTTCGAATATTATTTGTATTACATAGTTGGCACATTTTGAAATTGAAATTGAAGCTTTATTATGTCTAAAGGCCCATAGGATCTATTAGATATTACAATTTCATGAAGAATAAAGACAAACTCTACAAATTGATCAAGCAACAAAACTAAATCATACAAGTTTTTTATTGCAACCTTATAAAAATGTATAAAATGGGTGGTCTTAACATAGAAAAGAAACATATGCAGCTCATCTTCAAGGCCTCTTAACCTACACAACCTATAGGTCTATTCTTATCGAGGAAGTTGAAACCATCTTCCATTTTCAATTATAAGATGATGTGAACTCAAGTGAAGTTTGTTAATGGCACTTTGATACTGGATTGAAATAATAGCTAAAAGTTAGTGAACTTATGCATCTAGTTTATTAGATCTAATGTGATGTAAATAAAATTTTTTGTTGCCTTCTATATTAGACCATAATTGTGTTAAAAACTTTTTCTTGACTAGCTAATGAATATGCTTATGATTTTGCTACACTTACTCCCAAGAGATATTCCATTTTCTAAACTATTGCATTCCTTAAAAATACCAACCTTAACCTTGTGAATCTTCAAGAACTACTTTAGAGAATTTTTTTTGCTTTGAAATATGCAAGCTATGAGTGTATGTAATGAATTGATACAAAGCTTTTGCTTCTAAAGGTAATAAATCACATTTACACATTAACATTGACTAAGGTGTCTACATCTTCAACTTTAACTAATCAAGAAGAATTTTTTTTTGCATTCTTTCAATATCTTTTCAAACTTTAGCACTAAATGACATATCCATACAATACAATAGGATAGATAATAGTCTAAAATTTTTTTTTTCTAACTTTCCAAGCATTCTAAATCCCTGCACTTGATTTTGAAAGTATACAAAGCCTTGAAACCTCTTGCTACTATTTCTTTGATGTACTTCTCCTTACATGTAATTGCTCATATAAATAAGACCTAACTATTTAAAAGAATCTACTATTTGCACATTGGCACCTCTAAAATGAAACTTATAACAAGTATTTCTTGTATCCCAAACCATCAATTTGGTTTAATCCATGTTCACTCAAAGACCAGATGAGCAACTAATTTTCTAAAATTTGTAGCATGGTTTGCATACCTTTTGCAATAGAGGAGATTAAAGCAATATCATCTACATATAAAATCGATTTACTACTTGAGATCCAATTTTGATAGCATGACTAGTTTGCTTGTTGCATAACCATTCTTGCATTTCATTAATAAAGATACTAAAGAGAGTTAGATAAAGTGGATAGCCAAGCTTAACTCCAATTTTACTCTAGAATTGAAATTTTTTCAATAAATTATTATTTTTAATTTTAAAAATAACTTCATCATACAATCTTTGATTTGCTACAATTCATTTTAAAGGAACACCAATTTTATATAAACACAACCATAGTTTTGTGTGAACTATTAAATCATATGCTTTTGGAAAATCAACAAAACAAATAAAAACTTTTTTGTTCAATTTTTTTGTAAACTCTATGCAATGTCAAAGAGTAACTAAGTGATCAATAGTGGAGTGATTTTATCTAAATCTTGCTTGACCCCTTATCTTGACCTAGTGAACTTCAGCCCAAGAATTTATTCTCTTTCTTAGTAGAGTGCTAAAAATATAGCTAAAATATTTCTCATAATAATTATTTGTTAATTGTTTAAATTATTTTTATCCCCCTTTGTATATAACAAGATAGCTTTACTAGTTTTCCAACATTGATCTAATTCTTAATTTATTGTTAAATTTGTGCCAAATTCCTCTGTGAATAACGAGTCCTATCCACTTTAATAACTTTACATATAAGCCATATGAATCTATAGCTTTGTCAAAGAGTAGGTATTTAATACCCTTTGTTACTTGGAGACATTCTTCATGAGGAATTTTGAGCCATCTACTTATTTTAGCTTTTAGATGATGAGAGCTCATTTATGTTTTGCTAATTGTGGATCATATATAATTTTCCTTTGAATTAATGTCTCTCATAATACTATTCAAATATAAATATTTTTTCCTTTCTATGTTTTCCAAAAGTTTTTCAAATATTACTTATTTTACCAATTTGTGAACCTAATTAGGATCAAAATAAAGAATGTACTCTTAAATATTTCATTTATGAAGTCATAGAACTCTGTCATAAAATCATCCTTTATTAGGGGTTTTTATCATTACTTTCTTTGGATATTTATCTAATGAATATGTAGAAAGAATATGAGTATAGGCTATACACTAACAAATAGCTTCAGCCTTTAATGGCATCATTTCTTATTCAAGAAGCATAATATTATATTGTGTCTATCTCTTCACTTTAAATCCATTGAGTAGAAAAAGATTCTAAATTTCTTCTATATATTTCCAATGTTTATTTGATAGAGAAAATATAATAAAATACATTCATAAAGAATAGTAGGTTGAACAATGGCATAATAAAGTTTCTTTTTGAATATCCCAAGCTAGAGTAGATTTCTTCTTATATTTGCTTTCTAAAGCAAATAAGGCTTTCATACCACTTACAACTCTTTGAGTAATGCATTGATCCCATTTGTAATTGCAAAAGCATTCTAGGCTAAGATATTTAGATGAGGAAGTTATGTCCACATGTTCATATCCTATGGTAAAACTATACATCTTATTATGTATGCTGCAAATCATGATTTCTATTTTTTTAACATTTAACTTCCATTCCTGAATGCCAACAAAAGTCATCAAGAGGATTAAGCATTTACTGCAATCCTTCCATTGAATTTGAAATTAAGGCAACATCATCAACATAAAGTAAGAATTTGATAGGACTATTTCCAATTGGAATTGTAAATTAAATCAATATTTTATGCATTTGCTCTTCAAATTTGTCAATAAAAAGCCCAAATAAAGTAGGAGAAAGAAAACATCATTGTTTAACACCAACAAAACTATTAAATAAAATTCTTTCTTATCCATTCATAAATTGAATATATATCTCTTTCTAAAGTTTTTGGATATCAAATGATAATGTGCTGGGAACTTATAAATTTTCCAATGCCTCCCTAACTTGCTTCAAATGATAGAATCATAAACCTTAAAAAAATGAACAAAGCAAAAAACACTTTTATTGTGTAGACCTTTTACTCTATCAATAAGATATTTTACAGTGATGAAATGATCTATAGTAAAATGTTGCTACATAAATTTTTCTTGGAAAATTCCACATATCTAATGCTCTTTAGCCTACCTTCTAAGCATAGATTCTAGAATAGTACCTAAAAGCTTCACAAAAATATTACTAATTTTAATCAATCTATAAGCATTTAGATCTTTTTTGTCTCTTATTTTAAAGAGAATAATTACTTTATGGATGCACTATTTCTTTTCTAATCCCACTAATACCTCAAGATATATAGTCTAATTAGAACTTTTATAACTTGCATTATCCATCAAAATAAAATCTATGACTTAAAGCTTTCAAATCAAGAGTCTTACCACTAGAATAACACACATCATTGTTTTTAATACATTGTATCATCAAAAGAAATGAACAATATATTACCATTGCTATGAAAATCTTCTAGTGCAAGTGGGATTGTAGAGCAGCATGATAGTGTGAAAGGGAATGGGGACTCACAGGGTCAGTATGGATGCTGCCCTAACGGTGATAGGAGGTTAGATAAGGTAGATAGTGCTTCAAGGTTTGGTGGCTACAAGGATGGGCTTGCAAGTTGACACCCCAGTGATGGGGGGATTGATGCCTACTCATGTAGTAAAGGGACCATGCAGCTGTAGGTCTAAAGGCCATCAAAGAAGGGACTTCGCACTCTATAGTTGAGCCTAGTTGGTAAGTTTGATTCATTAGGCATGAGACCTAGGATGGAGCTAATTAAAAAATGGGTAGTTTCATCCTAGGATGTTAATGATGTGTAGAACAAAACCTTGATGGGTGATCTATTATTGTTTGTGTTCCAATCGACAGAAGACCGAGAAATATCATGGTTTTTTGAAGCTAGGGGCTTGGCTCTCAAACATTGGTGCCTAGGGGTACACTAAGATCTGAATCTATTTTCTCTAGCCCTTGCATGGATGCACATCTTGGACGTGTCTTGGGAACTTTGAACTATAGAGTTTTTGAAGATCCTAGTGGGCTTCTTTGGCAAATTCATCACCTTCGATAAGTTAAACCCAATTGAAGAAAAGAATGGAATATGTGAGATTTTGTGTTTGGAGATTGCTATCAAATAGAGACCCAATGTAGGAGATTATCCTAGATCTACCATTTGGTAAGAAATAGTTTAGGTAGAATATGAGAATGTGCCAACTAATAAGCCCAAAGCAAGGTAGAATGTGGCTACTACATCTTATTGTCTCTATGGGAAAAGTAATCATAAGACTCAAGAGTGTAGGTTTCACCCCAAGGCAATTGGGTTGAAGTAGAAAATTGATTTGAAGACTTGGATGTTGGTGGGACAATGGGGGTGCACCATGCATGTGGCTGAGGATTTGTCTTTGAGGCCTTCTTTCCCACCCTTGAGTTCCCCAAGAAATAAGGTTATGCATTTACCTCCAAACCCTAAAGGTCGCATACTGAAGGAGAAAAGGGAGGAGCTTCCCTTGCTGGGAGATTAGGTTTTGGTGATACAAGGTTTAACATTACCTAGAATGGAGGAGGTATTATAGAAGATTACTATGGATGATAATTAGGGTTTCTCTATGGTGTCCAAGGTCACCTATCAAGACTAGTTTCTTGAAGCAAGAAAACAACAGTGGAGATTGATTTGGATTCTTAGAAAACTCTGAAAGGGTTTTACAAAAAGTGGTTTATCAGTAAACCATGAAGATTCTTTCCTGGAATTGTAGGGGACCAAGGCACCCCCTATAAGAGAAGTGCCCTGAAAGAAATAGTGCTCGATGAATAATGTGATATATCTATAGGAAACCAAACTTCAAAATAGAAAATGTCACATGCTACATTAGACTAGTTGGCAAGCCCACTTTGTGGCTTGTAGGTGTAGTGTGGGAGGGCTTGTGACTTTGTCGCATCTATCATTTGACCTTGTCAATTCATTCACTTGGAGCATAGCCATATTCCTAACCTCAAAAGGATTTTGACTTACTAATTTTTATGAACCACAGAACTGGGGAAATGTTTGCATGAGCTAATGAGGATCACACAATATATTCTAAAGAAGAGAAGATTGATACTAATTGGATATTTTAACTAGAAGCTCTATGCTTGGAAAAAATAGAAGGGGATACCGAGTCTCCACCTAGAAGTCAACACATCTTAGATTTCCTCCAAACTCATGACTTAGTTGACATGGATATTAAGGGATGCCTTTTCACAATGAGTAACAAGAGAAAGGGGTTGAACTGGCTCATTTCTAAGATTAACAATGTCTATATTAGCATCGATATTTTGATGAGCTATGAGATGTAGGTTCAAGAACATGAATGAAGGGCATTTGACCATTGCATTCTAGTGTGTAAGGTGTGGATATTGATCAAGCATGCATTCACTTCTTTCTGTTTTGAAAGGCCTTGGTTGTTAAAACCCTAGATGTGCCCTCTAGTCATTGATATCTAGACTAAATATCCTTCTCAAATGAATTCTTGAGACTAAGAGAATTTATAACCTAATGCATAAGGAAATAATCATCCATGATACCAATGACATTTCTTATGCAGTGCACAAATATTGGTAAAAAATACGGAGCAAGAGAGAAAGCCCCCTCCTATGTCAACTTCGGTTCAAACAGTGGTTTGGAAGAAGAAAAATCAAAGGCTTCTTGCATCCATCATGCAACGAGAGTTTGAATGGGCCATGGCTATGCTAAAATATGCTAAGGTTCTAGGGCTTGATGGGTGGTCCATCAAATTTTTTTGTGAATATGTTGACATATTGGGAAGAAATATTCTAGATGCCTTTAATCTTATCCTTAAATGGTAGCAAGTTCATCATGAGATTAACTACTCTAGAATTATGCTCATTCCAAAGATCACTAATCCAACAGAGCCTTCCCATTTTAGACCTATCAGGGTTTGCAACACCCTTTTAAGAATCTTCATAAAAATTTTGTTCAGGAAGATGTAGTCGTTGATGCCAACTTTAAGGGGAGCCTAGTAGGCTAGATTTATAAAAGAATGATTTATTCAAGATCAGATCATTCTATTGTAGAAGATTATACACTTGATTTAGGACACTAAGTTCCTAGGTATGTGTATCAAACTCAATATCACAAAATCTTACAATACTATTCACTAGAGCGCTCTCAGTGACATAATGTTAAGGAAGGGACTTCACTAAAATTTCATGAACTTATGTATTAATTTATAGGCCACGGCAACACAGTCATTTGATATTAATGAAAAACTTGGGGGGTTTTCCTCCCTTGCTAGAGGGTTGAGGTAGGGAGGATGTTCTCTCACCATACCTATTTATGATAGCTATAGACACGATGGGTCTTCATTGTAAGATGGAGTGGGTGAGGGGGCTATAGATTGTAAGGGTAAATTACCTAATAAAATATTATGTTGATGATACTATCATCGTCACTTGCATAAGTATTCCTTGGGCCTAGGCTATGAATAGTGCATTACACAGGATGGCACAAGAGATGGGGTTGGAACTCAATAGAGGGAAATCTGCAATACACTTATTTAACATGGAAGATATAATCAAAGGTTAGGTTTGCCAAGAACTTGATATCCTATAGGGGACAGTGCAGGATTCCTATTTGGAAATTCCAATGTATGCTTAGAATAGGAAGACATCATGGATCAAATTAATTCAAAATCTCCAACAAAGGGTGAGGCACTAGACCACATGCTTCTTGACTAGAAAAGGCAAAATTGTTCTTAAGACTTTTGTGTTATTTGCCATTGCTAGATTTGATGCTTCAATTACTACCCCCTCAAAAGAAGTCATCCACAGAGTGGACTAACTCATGCATAATTTTATATGGTATGAGGGCAAAGAGGTAAGTGAATACACCTTGTCTGCTGAGAGAAGGTGGCTAGACTAAAATTGTCAGGGGGAGGGGGGTGTTGACATTCTAAAATTTGACAATGCCATCACAATGGAATAGTAGAACCTCACTAATAGACTAATGCAACAAAATAACTATTTGGCTCAATGAATCCTAATCGTCAGGTACAAATACTAGACCTAGAGGGTGGGTACCCAAGACCTAGGACTCACATGTTTGGCACAACATATGCAAGCATGTTCATGATGTGTCACAATGAAGAATGAAAGGAGTGCAGCCCTGCACCATCATTAAACATAAATATCTAATTGTCCTTGGATGAAAGGTGATTTGGGTGGGATGCTTGCCAAAGAAAATAAAGTCTTTCTTTTGGCTCGTCTCCTAAGGCACACTGCCAGGGTGTAGTTTGCTAAAAATGTAGGGTATTAACCTAAATGACACATGTTCCCTATGCAAGGTAGAGTCCAAAATATTGTGCCATCTTGTCTATCTTTGTCCTTTCTCGGTTATCGTTTGGCATGTTGTTGCTATTCTTCCTTTGGTCTATTTGTCTAGTGATGTGCCCACTACCTTTGTTCTATGATGTCTTTGGCACACTCGTAATAAGCTAATCTTTAAGTCAATGTTGCTTCCTCCTCTTGTGTCTTGGGCTTTGATTGTGAAGAGAGGTAATCACTATGATGGACATGACACCAACTTTTAAGCTAGCCTACAAGGCCTATTCAAGTAACAAGGTGCTTTGGGGCATGGTTGTGAGGGTTGGCTAGGTTGACCTTCTACCTTAACGTGTGGGGGATCCTGAAATGGTAGATGGTGCATTTTATAAAACATGGAGGGTTGGCTCCACTACTTTTCACAAGTTCACATTATCCACACTAAGGACATCTTGGTTGATTATTTGGGGATTCCTACGAACAGGGAGGTGATCCTACCTATTGAGTTTGACCTATAGGACACAAAGGAATTCTTTGATGGGCCCATGTCCAAAACAGGTAGTGGAGAAGTGCCTAAGTTTGTGCTATCCCATTTGTGGTAGGATGTGGTTGAGCTAATTGATTCATTTCTTCATGTAGTCTGGCAATGTTTAGAAATTGCAAGGAGCACACTTTACTTTTATGAAATATTTGTGGCTTGGTTGCAAAGTTAATCTTCCAATTTTTTTTTGGCCTTGTTGCACCAACAATGTAAGGGTTGTTATTTGAGGCAAATCTTAGCATTATGGAGAGCAGCATAGCCATTGGACACATCCCTTTATCATCAGTTGCTATTCATGATGGTCTATGGGAGAAGGCAAGTTATTGAGCATGCTGCTTCTTGTTTGACACAGACTACATTGGGGGTTTTGGGTGGGGAGGGCTTTGGGGATTGGGAGAAGTCAATTACCAATCTACTACCTAGCACATAGGAGATGAACCTACAATAGATTAATGTTATTTGCTGAGAGCTCTAGGCTAAGTTTAAGACTGATTTGGATAAGGATACCGAAGAAGTCACAATGAGGATTGTCCGAAAGAAAGAGCCACCTAAGAGGTGAAATGACAGGAGCATGAGTAGGTGTATAGGCAGGCAAAGCAAGATGAACAATGCTACATTGTGGAAGCCAAGGAAAAACAACACCAGAGAGACCTGCAAAAGGTGATGATCAGATGCAAGATGGAAGATGATCTATATGAGCAAATCAGGGAAAAGATGTGTCGCGAAGAGCAAGAACAACAGGAAAGGATTGTAGGAAAGCAAGGACAACAAGGAAAAGACATGTGGGAAGAGGACCAACTGAGGAAATGCTAGAATGTGGATCACAAAGCCAATGCTTGTTGATGGCTACAAATAGGTCAATGCCCATACATGATCATGAAGGTGAATTGACATACCGCATGACATGCCCTGTGCAGGTACATTACTAAACCGTGGTAAAATTCCACCTGGATGTGATGGGGAACCTAGCTAAGCACATGCAATAAGAGGAAAAGTATAAAGAATTCCAAAAGGTAGTTGTGTTTGTCTTGACTAAGCATCATTTGGCTGTGTTGGATGCTATACATGTGTAGGATAAGGCTTGTTGTCCTTGTACTAGGTTGTCAAGACAACTTTAATGTTCGTGGGATGGGTGTGTGGGTCTTTTTGCTTTTCTGTTGTTTTGTTGTTTCAAACTTAGGTTGGTATGCTGGGTTTGTGCCTGACCCCATTTTTGTTTGAGGGGAAATGACGTAAGTTGGGTTTTGGTTTGGTTGCTTGGTTGTTTCAATGTTTGATGGTATAGGTGCCCCTTTGTCTAGGTTATTTGGGAAATTTAGCATCCCTAATGATATTAAGGGGGTTCTTACCTCTACACTTTTGTCCCTAAAGGGGGTCCTTCTCCCCTCCTCTTTGTTCACCTTTGTACATACCACATTGCGAACATGTTTATAATAGATACCCTGAATTCTTTAAAAGAAAAAAACAAATGAAACAAAACTTCATAAAAAAATTTCAATATTTTTATAAGAGATAGCATAGTCTTATTCTGTTCTTACTTTGCAATAAATACCAACAACATTTGGGATCTTTCTTTTTATCATTTCTAATAAAATAGTCTGTGTTAGATATATTCTATCTTCTAATTCATTTTTATATGACTTGATAGTCTCTAGTAACTTCTAAGTCTTTAATAAAATTCTAGTGGGCTTATATTTTTTATCAAACTATTAATTGTTTGTATTTTGGCCTTTTGAAATATTTAAGGTAACTTTAAGTGAGTTTTTATAAGACTTGATTCCAAATTCTTTGAATGTCATTTTGAAAATCATCTTTTATATTTATTCTGAAGTGCTTTTACGTCCTAGAATATCTAGTATCATGGTATCTATTAATAACATGAGAGAGTCCTCAAGATGCGCATTGACCAACTAAAAATTCGCAACGTTCCTATTGGTTGCCTGAATAGTCAACATTTATAGAACATGCAGAACATAATTGCAGAAACCGAACAGACGATCCTTTGTAAGAACACGAAAAAATGGATTATGTACAAAGCTTTTTCTTTCTCTGGACATTTCTTTCCGAATGCTGTCACTGTAATCTGCAAGACCATTTCGAGTATCCTTAGCAAAATAGTTTTTCATTTTAAAATTTTGCCAGCTTTTTCTTGCTCTTTATTTAGTTGCCTACTTTAACTGAACTTAGGTCTCTCCTTGGGCACAACAGTTGGCATATGCTAAAATCTTCTGTACGTACTCACCCGAAGAGCAGCCCTGTCAGCATCTGTGCCTTACTGGTAGGACGAATTAGGAGAGTCTCAGGATTCCCATAACTGTTCATTTTAAGCAGTCGATTTGAAGAGGACAAAAATTAAGAGTCAAAACCTGGAATGGAATGTCCCAACGCTTTCTTTTTAGAGCATAAAGTCGGTATGGTCAAGATTAAGATAGTGCACAGTTAAAGTCGGCACGCCTCGGATGCCATTGTAATTTTACGAAGAATCTTTGTCTGTGCAAGTAAGAGTTGTAACCTGCGGTTGATGTAAAAGCAAATGCATCTAATAGCTTTTCACCAGTGTTCCACGAGCACAGCCATGGGGGCCTGGGCTCGTCTTCCCAAAAGATGGGATGCTTTGTTTTTTAAAGTTGCCAGGACCACTCGTGACATCACAAGGAATAGGTTTGTTTACTGACTTACCGTTCACAGTACCCCATACTACAGATAAATTTGTTTGTCCCAAAATAGGAAACATCTTTAAAGTTTGCATATAACAAAGCGTTTTAAAAATGTTTTAGAAAAAAAAATGGTTACAGATAGTGCATAAATCACGTTTTGTGCATAACACATTTTGTGTGTGATGTGTCCCATTTCTGCTACGGATGCGTCGTTTCGGGACATAGCTTTTGACCAAATGCTCCTGCTGAGGTTAGAAGAACGCATACACTTTTTCCATTTACCTATCATTTGGGTGTCAAGTCGTGTCTGAAAGGTCAAAACAATCGGGCATGAAAAACACTAGACGTGGCTTCATAGGGCTACATTTTAGAACCTTGCTAATCAACAATGAATCCACAAGATCCTGTGAGTTTTTTTATTCAGGATTCAAAACTTGCATTATCCATTTCGAAGTATTCGAATCTCTTTGGTGTAGCACATGTGAATTAAATAGTTTTTGGATACTATGCTGGTTTAGCCAGCTGCGGAAGATGTAAGAAATCTAATGTGCATCGAGAACCGGATTGCACAAGCGGAAGCATGTAAAAAAACAGATCTCTTAATCTACAAATGTGCATGAAACAAAAATGCACAAATCAATTTGAAAAACAAATCGAACTGACCTCCAGCCATTGATGCCATTGATGAATGTTCTGGATCTTCTTTCACACGGGCGCTCTGCGGTGATGGTGTATGCAAACTGTAAACAACTGTGAAAGGGACCTGAACTACTATACTGCAATTGATTTCTGGTGCCGTGTTCTCCCATCAAGAAACCGTAAGGCACCGGAACCATTACCATTTATTAGAAAAATATGAGACCATTACCGATAACAATGANGTTCCGGTGCCTTACGGTTTCTTGATGGGAGAACACGGCACCAGGAATCAATTGCAGTATAGCAGTTCAGGTCCCTTTCACAGTCGCTTACAGTCTGCATACACCATCACCGCAGAGCG
>MNCI01012119.1:14495-28731 GCA_015680685.1 Gnetum montanum
TTGACAAGATCCCAGACTCCATTAGTGGACATAGAGTTCATCTCATCTTTCATGGCATCATACCATAAGTCGGATTCCTTACAACTCATGGCTTGTGAAAACGTGTCAGGATAATTTTCGGCTCCTATATTGTAGTCAGATTCCTATAGATACACTATATAGTCACTAGGAATCGCTGATCGCTTTATTCTAGTAGATCGTCTTAATGTTGGTTCATTAGGCTCCTGAGGGGCAAGATGATCAACGGGCTGTTCAACAGGAACTGGTATCTGTTGTTCAGCTGGATCTACTATGTCTTGACCAGCAGTTTGTGGAACTTCAACGACTGGTGGATGTACATCACGTATTTGTACTGTAGGCATGTTATGTACAACAATCAATCGAGTACTTGAAGTAGAGGGTTGAGCATCCGCATGATCAGTCGCTAGAATTTCGTTCCAGGAATGATGACTCCCACTAATCAAGTCATTCTCAAGAAATTTAGCAGTCCTTGATTCCACAAACCTAGTAGTATGTGATGGCCAATAAAATCTGTATCCCTTAGACCGTTCGGCATATCCAACGAAATACCCACTTATGGTCCTAGGGTCTAGCTTCTTCTCTTGTGGATTATAGACTCTTACCTCAGACAGGCATCCCCAAATGCGTATATGTCGCAAACTCGGTTTCCAACCTTTCCACAATTCAAATGGTGTCTTAGAGACAGCCTTGGTTGGAACTCGGTTTAATATATACACTGCCGTCTTAAGGGCTTCATTCCACAAAGTCTTAGGAAGCTTGGAGTTGCTAAGCATACTCCGCACCATGTCCAATAATGTTTGGTTTCTTCTTTCTGCCACACCATTTTGGTCCGGAGAACCAGGCACAGTGTATTGGGCAACAATCCCATGCTCTTGAAGAAACTTAGCAAAGGGACTAGGTGCTTGTCCATCATCAGTGTATCTACCATAGTATTCACCACCTCTATCAGACCTCACTATCTTTATTTGCTTACCGCATTGTTTCTCTACTTCAGCCTTAAATACCTTAAAGGCATCTAAAGCTTCATTTTTGTGATGAAGCAAGTAGAGATACATGTATCGTGAGTAGTCATCAATAAAGGTAATGAAATACCGTTGATTATATGCATCCATATCTGGACTACAAATATCCGTATGTATGATTTCTAATATGGCAGAACTCCTCTTGGCACCTTTCTTTGACACATTGGTCTGCTTTCCCTTTATGTAGTTTACACAAGTGTCAAAGTCAGTAAAATCAAGAGTACTAAGTACTCCATCAGTTACCAAGCACTTGATTCTCTCAATGGAGATATGGCCTAATCTACGATGCCATAACATAGAGGATTCCTCATTCATAACACATCGCTTAATGTCAGCATGAACATGCATAGAAGTGTAAGAAGTGTCATTTTGTAAATTAAGTTGAAAAAGACCATCTGTTAATGTACCATTTCCAACTATTTCAGATCTATAAGATACACTGAACATAGTATCTGAAAAGTTAAAGGAAAATCCCAATGTTACAAGCCTTGATACAGAAATTAAATTCCTTGAAAAACAAGGAATGTAAAATGTCCTTTCCAAATCCAAAACAAAACCACTACTTAAAACTAATTTGCATGTGCCAATCGCTTCCACATGCGAGCGCATCTTGTTGCCCGAATGGATGCATGACTCACTTCCTACTGGCTTCCTTAGGTTGGCTAATCCCTGCAAGGAATTAGTAACATGGATTGTAGAACCGGAGTCAATCCACCATGTGTTATGACTAACATCTACCATATTAGATTCAAAACAAACAAATGAGGATTGAGTACCTTTCTTTTCAAGCCATCTCTGATGTTTAAGGCAATCTTTCTTTATGTGCCCTTTCTTTTTATAGAAAAAGCATCTAGATTCCTTCTTGATATCAGCTTGTGGAGGGATTTTTCCCTTCCCTTTAGTGTTGACTTGTTTTGTATTCTTTCCTTGCATGGCCAGTTGCACACTTTCCTTTGCTTCCATGGCAAGTCTACCCTCTTCTTGCACACACATGGTCATCAATTCATTAATTGACCATTTGTCCTTATGTGTGTTGTAAGAAATCTTAAAGGGTCCATACTGCGGTGGGAGCGTGTTTAGGATGTAGTGCACAAGGAAAGATTCAGACATCTCAACCTCAAGTGTTTTTAATTAAGCCGCTATGTCCCTCATGTGCATGATGTGCTCACGCACACCACCAATTCCAGTGAGCTTCATCGATGAGAACTTCATTATTAAGGTGCTGGCCAACGCTTTGTCTGATGTTTCAAATTGTTCATCAATAGCTTTTAACAAAGCGCGCACATTGTTATACTGTTCCAATGATCCACGTATACCAGCCGAGATCTTGGATTTTATGAACATTACGCAGAGACGATTAAATCGCTCCCATTTATCATAAAGACCAATATCATCTGGATGGCTGGTGGCATTAACCGCAGGTGGTTCATCCTTACGGATAGCATAATCAATGTCCATCCATCCTAAATGCAGGAGAATTCTCTCCTTCCACACCTGGTAATTATCACCCATCAATTCAGGAATGTCACATTTAAAGTCAGAGTAATTTACAGGTTGCATAGCTACAAAATAAACATGCTTATGTCACTAATTTGAGGCTATAAACTGTAGGACGTGTACCAATGTAAACATGCAAAAATATGAATCACATGACATAAAATTGCATGTGGGCTAAATTTTAATTCAAATAGATCCATATATCCTTATGAGGAAACTATTGAATTATATGCCTTTTTTTAATCCTTGTGGGCAAATTAAGAAAAATAATTCAATATTTCATCTGATTGACCACGTTAAATATAATAGAAATTCCTGTGGGATAAAGTCTATTATATTATATGTGATTAATCACAATTACTTATGTGATCTAAAACCCTTAATTTATAATTTTGTATAATCAAAGATGCTGTGGCCACTCTTAGACTATACAAAATATAAGGATCACTAGTAAATGATGCATACGATTACATTATGCATCAAAATCAATATTGACAAATGCAATTAAATTCTAAGCAAGTATGGAAAAAACCTACAATCATTTCTTGCTTAAAAAACACCAAAACATAAGTTCATAATTGCCATTCCATAATGCCAAAATTATTTCAAAGGCTAACATTCATCATGATAAATAGTTTACATGTGAAAAGGTTTACGTTATTTTGAAAACCGCATGTAATAAACTACATCCATTGAATAAATTAAATGTAACAGTCCCTTCCCCAGGTCCAAAATAAACGATTTAAAATCTCAGCAGATTAAAAGACACAACGGCAAGCAAGCGGATATTTATATCATTGCTTTTTAGAGTGCAGACTGAACAGAGCAAAACTGACGGTTGAAGCTCTCCTTCAATTCTTTGGACGAAGGAATGGGAACAGGCATCTTCAACTACGCATTTTATCATGAAAAGTACAATGTAACGATTTACAGGCTATTTTAGCGTAGAAATAACAAATTTACACCGTACATTTATGCACTGCTATTCAGAAGCAACGAATTTAGAAGAGAAAAGTCGTGGCAACTCTATGGAAGGGAATGGCAACAGGCATCAAGGCAGAGATCTATTGCTCCGATACCAAATGTAAGAAATCTAACGTGCATCGAGAACCGGATTGCACAAGCGGAAGCATGTAAAAAAACAGATCTGTTAATCTACAAATGTGCATGAAACAAAAATGCACAAATCAATTTGAAAAACAGATCGAACTGACCTCCAGCCATTGATGCCATTGATGAATGCTCTGGATCTTCTTTCACACGGGCATGATGGTGTATGCAGACTGTAAGCGACTGTGAAAGGGACCTGAACTGCTATATTGCAATTGATTCTTGGTGCCGTGTTCTCTCATCAAGAAACCGTAAGGCACCTTCCCATTTATTAGAAAAATATGATACCATTACCGATAACAATGAATAGAAATTTCCAAAACTATCACATTGTTACATTAGAAAGTTGAATCGTTTTTAGGACTTTCCATGTTTACGTAGGAGGCATGTTTCCGCAATTGTCACAATGTAGGAGGCATGTTTCCACAATTGTTACAGAAGAAGACCATTTTAACGTGCACAGTGCAGTGTTAGATTTCATGTTAATCATACTGGTTTACTTGGCATTCTTATTAATTCTGTGTGCAACTTACCTTTAGCAGCACGTATGTCGGAAAGCCAAGTGAGTTTTCGCATGCGCCGGTGGTAGAACCATCAGTGAGCATTGATGGAGCTGCCACCACCACTACCACTGCTGGCTACAAAATGAAAGAACAGCAATGCAAGTTGGGTTTAGTGTTTTTATCTTTTGTTCCTGACGCACGGTTGTAAAATTTGTTCGTTCGCATATTTTGTTAAACGTGATTCCTTTGGCGATATGCCGATTCTACGTAATTTTGCTGCTATGAATTTGCCAACTTTTTAAATATAATCTTACAACTCTTTACCTTTAGAAATTACTAAATAGATTGTACCTTTTACTTAAAAAAAAAGAAAAGCCACCACCAGTAAAATTTAAGTATGATAAAAAAAATAAAAAGAAGCAAATTAGGATTTAGTTTCCATGTTTTTTAAAGTCAATATAGAGATATTACTTTGTTACAATGGTTAGAGAGTACCTTTTTCATCCATCTAAATTACAAAAGAGTATATATAAATAAGGATACAATAGGATAGGGGTGTTGGAATCTAATTTGAATATAGGTACACCCTAAAATATGTAGTCAACATAATATGTTAAGAAAATTGTCAAGGAATATAATAATGCCTTACGTATGAAATGAACTAGCAACATCTTGCCTAAGATATGGACAAGGATGAATGCTAGTCAATGTACTTACCATCTTAACATTAACTACTTGCTAGTAGGTTAACTGAAACAAAATCATTGACCTAGAATATGCAATTATCATTGCACTTATGGATAAGGAAAATGGAAGATATTTGAAAAGTTCCCACCTTTCCAAAAATTTGTATTTTTTATTGTATCTTATTCATCAAGGTCTTCCTATCAATACTCTTCTTCAATATATGGGAATTGCTTTTTCTATTCTTTTTAGAAGTTTCAACGTGCAATTAGGTTTCAATAGTGATGAATAGCTTTTGGTCAACAACATTGATGCACCTACTCCAATGCATCAACATCAACACAAGGTTTGTCGCCTTAACACATCAACTTTGACTTAGTGTTAATAAATGGCTATATAAATGTACCACCAACTGCATTTATGAAATCTTTTTGGTCATTCATGGTAGTCAAACTTTCTTCATTTGTTTTCCTAGCAATTAGAACAATCAATGAGCGCTTACAACATGAATTTAACTTAATTGATGGAATCTTATTCAAGTGATTATGTACCTAAGTATATCTTCATGAATAACAATAAGATCAAGATTAATTTACCCTCATTGTAGTACTTTATCTTAACATCATGTTTTCTTAATTGTAAGTTTACTCTCATTATTATTTTCATTTATGCACTTAAATTAATCTTCTTAATTCCAAGTGCATAATCATTGTGGCAAAATAAGTATGACTAGTTTCAACCATAACTCATATCATCTAGTAATCCCAATAGTGCTCTTACTTGATGCATCCAACAATAATCACTTGGTAACCCAATTGTGCTTACGTGAGTCTAAGATGTGTATGATAAACCACGAACAAATGCTTATTACCTAAGATAGCTTAGATCTTAATTTTCACACTTAGATTAAACAAATTAGATTTTAATATTTAAATAATATCTTAGTTATGGCACCACAATATCATTCATCATACGCCTCAATTATACTTTGACCATACATACTAAGGGCCACATGAGTATAATTCCATCCATAGAATACAAGCAAGTCATGCATGAATGCTCATGATTTGTATGATTGTGAGTGGGGGACACTTTGTTGTTCATCAAGCAACAAGAGCATAACTATGACATTTCTTCAATAGTTAAATATCAAATTTTCAAAGATGTTGCTTTTTAGTTACAACTTCAAACAAAATTGCTTTTAGTGAAAGCTAAATAATTATTTTGTTTGTATTAATTTCTTTTTGTTTTGGAGGCTTAAGGATGGGAAGCCTTCAACTTATATTGTTATTTGTTTATCTTTTTTAATTGAAGCTTTCTTTGTCTTTAGGGAGAGTTTTCTCCTTCTTTTTACAAAAAAACCCTGTAGTAAGAAGTAAAAACGTGTGATGGTACTTCTAAATAAGGGCAAGGCTTGTTCCTTTTCCTTCTCCACAAGTGAGGGTTTTTAGAATTGGTTGTAAGAATAACAACTAAAGAGACATGCCCAAAACCATTGGATTTTTTTATACTCTCTCTTCATTGATCTATTGTACTCTGATTTTTTAAATATTATTATTCATTTTTTGGGTTTAATACCCCACCCCTCCCCTAAAAGTCATTGGTATATTTATCTTAAAAATGTTTAAAGAGTTTTGCTTCTTCATAAAAATGTTATGCTTTATTAGGAGGTGTCAAACCCCAAAAATAAATATATTTAAAAATTTATATTTAGAGTACAAAAGCAAAGAAGTAGAGGAGAAATTCCAAAATAAGAAAAAGAAAAGGAGTAATGATTTTGAGGATGCTTTCATAGGTTTTCATCCTTACAATTAATTCGAAAAAAGCTCCCCTTTGGGGTAGGAAAAGGATTAGACCTTACCCTCATTCAGAAGCATACAACTGGATATTCACTTCCTATTAAAGGGTTTCTATTAATAAAAAAGAAAAGTACAAAGAGAATGATGAAGCATCATTAGATAGGCTACATCAATGGGCATTTGTCGACACATCCTTTCTGATGCATGGTAAACATGCATCAATGCTAATGTAGGTGAAGCCTATATAAATGCGTGCACCAATTGCATTTATGGCACATTAAGTCCATAGTGTAATGAAGCTCTTATAGTTTGCTTTCCTTAGAGTTAGAATATTTTCCTTTGACTGCCCACAATGTAAATCAAAGAGATTGTATGGCTCTTTATTTGAGCATCATGTACTTGGATAGTAACACTTGGATAGTTTAAAGACAATAAAGACAAGATTTTTGACATTGATTGTAACACTTGGATAGTTTAATCTTTCTTATTTGCACTTTGTTTTTAATGCACTTTACATTTCTTGTCTCAAGTAATTAATGCAGTTGGCCATGAACACATGAGTACAACCACTTCAAGCATAACGTATAACACTTGGTAACCCCAGTAGTGACCATTTGGTATGCTTAGTAATTGTCACTTGGTAACCTAGTAGTGTTAATACTATTTCGAGATGTGTACGGTAAGTCGGAATGGCTACTTATATTAGGATAGTTAGTCACTAGAATAGATGAGTAGTTAATTAGGAAATGATTAAACCTTCATTCATTTCATCATGCATTTAGAATAAAAATACCCATAAAAATATATATCATAAGACTTAGCTCATACCTAACCATATGCACAAATAACAAAAGAGTAAGTTAGGAAGACAATGATCACATGACCCCTTGACTCATAGTTTAGACTATGGTAAACTTAGGAACTAAGTCTACAAAATTCAATTAGATCACTAGTACACACTTGTGATTTGTATGGTTGGACATAGGGTATACTTGCTTCAAAGATGGCACCATAGGTAGAGAAGTCATCCATAAGGATCTCTACCCTACTACCAATTTTCTGTTGGAAGATGCTAAGAACTAAGTGTTAGAAGGTAGTAAGGACATCTTTTTATATGCAAAGTCTCCTATGGACTTGTACATGTGGTTTTGGCTTGGTTCTCTAGTGCAATATGAATTTGGTTATACCCACTATAACCATCCAAGAAGCTGTAATAACAATGCCCTGCTATGGTATCCAACACTTGATCAAAAAATGGCAACGAGAAATGATCCTTGAATGTTTTCCTATTCAACAACCAAAAGTCTATGTAGAATCTCTATTTTCCTTCTTTCTTAGATACAATAACAAGTGGGCTAACCCATTTTCTATCTACAACTAGATAGATGAATCCAACCTTGAGGAGTTGTTCAAGCTCCTCTTTGATAACCTGCTTTAGTTTGGCGTTTAGTCTTCTTTGTAGCTGTCTTTTTGGTTTAATGGAGGAGTCTGTATAGATGCGATGTTGGCATATCTATAGATTTATTCCTGTAAGTTTATGATATGACCAAGCAAAGGTTGTTGATCATTTGTTCACCACCTTTAACAGCTTATATTTATGCTTTGAAGCAAGTTTGGCATTAATGATTATTGACTTGCCATTATTGAGAAAAACATATTTCATAGTTGCTAGTAAACCCTTAAGTTCAAGGGGTTCTTACTTATACTAATTAGGGATTTCCAACTCCCTACAATCTAATTCACCTTAGGTGTGGAAGAGTTGGTGATGGAGTTGCTCCATTTCATCCATGTTCTCTATATAGGCATTAGTGAGGCTCTCCAATGGTTCCATGCACATTGTGGATTCAGTTTGATGCTTTATTATTAGTCATTGGGTATCTTCTTATTTTGTAGCTACTACATATAAACACTTTTGAACTACTATTGTTTCAACATACTATTTGCATGCTTGAATTGATGTCTCTTTGATTGTCCATAGTTTCTACATGCACTTGCACCATGTATCACCGTATGCGATGCATGCAACCCTTTTCTTCTCTACCTTTCCAAATTAATTTTCCTTAAAGATTTCCAAGAAAAGGTCTTGAATCCCCATTTTGGCATCTATCATACTGAGTTATGCCCTTCCCATGATGATAGGGAAGTTAAAACACCCCAAAGAAAATCCATGTTGAAACCCACAAGCAACATTATTTCTAACTTGGTGGAAAAATAAGGGCAACTATAGTTGCCTTATATTCCCCAAAATCTAGCATTGTAACCTTGTATCACTAGGACTTAAGGTATTAATTTTAATATAAAATATGAGATTTTCACTTCATATGTTGTAGATCTCATACATCCCAACTTATGGAGGCTAAAAATGCTTCTTAAGCTATGAACGCCTTATCCTCTAGGTGGGTAAAGCTATAGATTTCATGTACCTAGGCTTGAAAGGATTAAAAATGCCTTGCAAGCCACAAACTTTGGCATTTCTCAGCCTATACACTCGCCATAGTGATTTTATACATTGGGCAACCTACAAAGACAATGTATAAGATTTAGGTTTTGAGTTTATATGTTGGTCATCCTTGCCCCATATGCTAGGCAGTGTAGAAAAGCATAAAACTATCTAAATTTGCTAAATACACTACAAACAAATTCCCTATACATGCTAGAGATTTGCAACAATCTGTTAGTAATCATGGCAGAAACTAGCAACAACAAATCAAGACATCAATGGCCTATTTAAATATTAAAGATCATAGCCTATTTTGGGACATTTGGATGATTCATGCATTGATCAAACTTAAGACTTTTGGAGCAATGAAGGCAAACAAGAGTCCATGATACCTGATGAATCACTAGTTGGCTGGGAAATTTGAAAAAAGGTCAATTTTTGGTTAGTTCCAATATCTTAGCCCCAATATCTTGGCTCCAATATCTTAGCCCCAATATCTTGGCTCCAATATCTTATATTGGCTTTGATATCTTAGCCCCGATATCTTAACCTTGATATCTTGGTGCCATTGACTAGGCCTCATTGACTAGGCCCCGTTGATGTAAATAATGTGTTGAAAAGGCCCCATTGACACGGTTTCTATTTTCGCCTATAAATATGCATCCTCCCATGGTGTATTGGAATTCTTTGATTAATAAAGTAGCTAAACTCTTGTAGTTTTATTCCATAATTTTAGAGAATAGTCAATGAGTGCCCATAGTATGGTTTTGAGTCAATTGTATGGTGTCTTATTTGAGTGGCAATATACTTGGACACATTCCATGAATGGCAATAAGATCGAGAATCATTCTTATTCATTGTAGCACTTTGACTTAGATTAAATTTACTTTCCATGTAGTTTACATTTCATGTACTTAGTTAATATTTATGTTTCCATGCATGTTAATGAATTGATGGAATGAGCATGACCAGTTTCAAGTATAAACATGTATTCGCTTGGTAATCCCAACAGCGTTATTGCTTGGTTTGCCTAGTAGCATAGTGCTTGGTAATCCTAGTAGTGGATATGTGGGTTCAAGACATGTATGACAAGTTGGGAACATGCATTCATCACCTGTAGGCTAGTTTAGACTTTACTTTCCATTGTTAATTAGTTTAAACAAATGATTTCTTTATTATCATTAGGAGTAGCATAAGGCCGAAACAACATCAAGTATCATATGCCTCACTTTGGACTAAATCATACATGCAAAGCTACCACTAGTCCAAGTGGGAAGATAACGAATTGTGATCAAGACATAATGATCTAGATGCCACAACTAGTACCATCCACTAAATTTGATCAGATCATGCATGAACACTTGTGATTTGTATGGTTGGGCATAGCGGGTACCTTGCCGCTCATCAATACCAAGACTTTTGACCTTTTGCATTCAACTAAACATTGAGACTTTAGTGCAGTGCATATTTCCATAAGTCCATAATCATTTCATCTTCCAACTTTTGACAGTTTTCATTTGGGTTGAACATTAAGACATTCATAGTAGTGTAGATCTACTAAGAGTTCGTAGCCATTCTTCTAACCCTATTACAGATTCCAATGACAAAGAAACTAGCAATGATTTTGAGGACTAGAATACATAGGACTCTCAAAGGCAAATCTAACTACAACACACACCATGTCGATTGTATCGAGTTTCAAGCATTATCCCTTCGGCTCTTTATGCATTAAAGCTTGAAGATTTGCATTATTTGAACTTTTTCTTTGTGAACCTTCTATTATTTCAATAAAAGTTTGCAATTTCATTTTTTCATTACAATTTATTCTACATTTCTCTATGATTAAATTGTGTGCTTGCAATTTCATTTTATTCATATTGGTAACATATTGTAAATCTCTAGGTGATTAGAAAAATTGTCCAAGGCACTTTGGATCCTTTTTTCAAGGCCTATGGATCCAATGTTAAACTATTTCATGCTAAAATTTTCATCCTTCTAGCACCAAATTTTTTAGGTGTTGCACTTTCTAGTACTAGGAGGAGCTATACTCAACTTTGCAAAACCCGTAGCAAAAAAATATTTTTCGTTAGTGTTGGCCTTAGCTTTAAACTTATCACCACAAAATTTGTTTTGGGTTTTTCCCAAAACCAATGCTACACTTGCAATCTATTTGAGCTTAATTTTAATCACAAAACTGGTTTTTGGTTTTCCCCAAAACCCAACATATTACCTGCAACCAGTTTCATATATTTAAATTTTTCCATTAGTATTGGGCTTTCATAAGCCCAATGTATAAACTATAATAAGTTTGGCTTTATTTTCTATTTTTCCATTAAGTGTTGGGTTTTCTAAAATCTAGTGTATAAATTGCAACAAGCTTGGCCATCTTTGGATTTTTTTCGTTAAGTGCTAGGCTTTCTAAAGCGCAGTGTATATCCTGTAGCAAAAATACACTTTTAAGTTTTTTTGCAAAACTTTGTCTTGGGTGCAAGGCCAATGTATGACTTGCAATCAATCTTATTCTTTAACTTTGCAAACCATTAAAAGCTTCTTCTCCTTTCACTTAATCAGTTTTTGTTTAATTTTCTTCACTGTAACATCCTGATGAGCAACGAGGTACCCCTACACTCAACCATACGAATCACAAGTGTTCATGCACAATCTAGTCAAATTCCATGGATGGGACTAGTTATGGTATCTAGATCATTATGCCCTAATCGTAGTTCATTATCTTCCCACTTGGACTAGTGGTAGCTTTGTCACGTATGGTTTAGTCCAAAGTGAGGTGTATGATGTTGTCTAAATCTACCTTGCTCCTAATAATGATCAAGAGGTACATTAATTAAGCTAATGAACAATGGAAAACAAGGTCTAAACTATCCTATGTGCATTGAGTATCTACTCTTAATTATCTGTATATGTATTGGACTTTGTGAGACTACTTCTGGGATTACCAAAAGTATGTCACTAGGTGTGCCAAACAATACACTGATGGATTACCAAGTACTTACACTTAAACGCTTGTGCTTAAGTCATACACATTCCGCTTAATGGCAGGAATAGTAAATAGCAATAAATGGAAATGTTAACTAAAGGAAACAATAAATAATTACCAATNCATGGAAGTAATCTCGATCTTTATTTCCAATTGTGTAACATGTCCAAGTATGCCACACTTAAACAAAGGTGTCCTACGATTACTGATGAAGCGTTATATAGTCGATGTGTCGACTAGGCCGCATATATGGGACCCCGTATATGTTGCCACGTTGACGTGGCCCCATCAACGTAGCCTTCTTACGTCGACGTGGCCCCATTTACGCAGCCGCCTATCTTGACCTATAAATAAGAGGAGCTTTGAGTTAGTTGTAGCGAAGCTCTTGCATTTTGTTTTCATAGGAGTTAGATTATTTTCCCAAGTGCATGCCCGTAGTGTGATGCTTGTAATTGTACGACACCTTTATTCGAGTGTGACGTACTTGGACGCGCACATGATCAGAAATAAAGATCGGATTACTTCATCATTGAAGCATTCACTTAGTTTTAATTGCTTAATTATTATTGTTAATTGTTACTGTTATTTATTGTTTTCTTACTTAATATTTCTTTATCGTCATTTACTATTCCTGTTGTTAAATGCGAAATGAGTATGACTTAATCACGAGCAGTTAGATATGACTACTTGGTAACCCAGCAGTGTACCTAGGATCTACGCTTGGTAATCCTAGTAGTAGTCGTGCACGAGGTCCAAGATGTGTACAGATGATTAAGGAACGGATGCTCATTGCACTTAGGTTAGCTTAGACTTCATTTCCTATTACTCATTAGTTTAATCGATATTATTCTCCATTGTCTCTAGGAGTAGCAGTAGTTTAGGATCACATCATACGCCTCACTCTGGACTAAACCATATGTGACAAAGCAAATGCTAGTCTAGGTGGGAAGACAACAAACTACGATCAACGTGTAACTATCTAGATGCCACAATTAGCCTGTCCACGGAGTTCGATCGGACTGTGCGTGAATGCTCGTATTCATATGGTTGAGTGTAGGGGTACCTCGCCGCTCATCATTGGCACCGTTGCCGGGGACGGTGCTAGTTATCTAGATTAGTTATATCATACAAGATCACTATAACAAAGCCTTGATGATATATCTTTCAGAAAAATAATAATAATAATTGTAATTAAATCACACACAAATTTACAACCATGTCTCTCTTACAAGACTACAATAATGCCACACTTAGTGGGGCAATTCATTAGAGAACCAACGAATATTATGATAATGAAGATTGGAGTACGCAACCCGAGGTGGGGATTTCTTATAAACATAAACAAAGACAACATCGTCCCAACACACGAAAGCATAACATACCTAGTGACGATAAACCCCTACTAGCCACCACAAGCTTAATGGAAATACAAGAGGCTATTCGAATAGCCTGCAGACATCATAAGGAAAGTTGTCTACCTATGCTTGATTTAAACAACTTTCCCAAGTTTTCAGGAGGCTATGATTCAAATCCGCAACAACATTTACAAGCCTTCTACAATGCCTGTACATGGAACAATATTGATAATGGATGGGAAAAACTTAAGCTCTTTTCTTTAACACTCGTTGGCCAAGAAAAAGTATGGTATAGGTCGTTAAAACCAAAATCAATTCGACGTTGGCCGACAATGGTAGAACTCTTCAATGAAAGATATCAAACCTATGCGAGAGTGTCAGCCTTGAGGAGACAAATCCAAGAATGGAAACAAGCGCAACATGAACCCTTGGACATGGCCTTAGAAAGATATTATGCTCTGTTAAACAACTTCCCAGGCCATGGGTTCTCCAAGGAGAGGCTAATGTACCATATCATAGATGGGCTCCGTAATGAAATAAAGGAGACCCTAGGGATGTACACCCAAGGTCAACTATATGAGCTATGAACCCATCAACTCCAAGAGCTTATTAAGTGGATAGCAAAAGAAGAAGGAGAAATAACTAAATGGGAGAATGTTGAAGGTTCTCAACAAGATCAAAATCTCAGCTTAACAAGGGTCCATGATCATGAAGAGGAGAAATCAACTCACTTTAAGGAGGTGGAATCATCTTTGCCAATCCGACAATCACTAGATGAAATTAAGGCAAAGATTAAAAAGATGATGGACT
>MNCI01012123.1:16013-39127 GCA_015680685.1 Gnetum montanum
TTTCAGCACACCTCCTCCAAGAAGTCTCCACCTTTGGCTCTTTGATCTGTTCGCTGCTCCTCTCTGAACACCTTCCGAAAGCACCCCCTCCCCTAAACTGGTTCTGCCACCAAATTTCCCCAAAAGATCCCTTTTCCTCTGGCCACGGGAAAGGCCTTATCCGGTCTCATTTCCCTTCCCTTTTCTATTCTGCCACCGTTTCAACTGACAGCCTCCCCTGGCCGCTTAGCTTCCTGCATGTCCGCTTCCAAACCTGCACATGAACCAATTAGAATGAAATCCAGATCACTGTGAATGGAGAACAGAGAAAATTAAACGTTGCCCATAAGAGAAAGCAATGGTCCCCAAGAGAGTTGAAACGTTGGGCACGTATCTCCCCACCCCCAATGGCTTCTCGTATGTACCTGCCGCTACCTTTGAAAAAAAAAAAGGAATGCACGATTTCATTTACATACAGAACGGTAATACAATTAATGCTTTAAGCATGGAAATTATACAAGTCCCTTATAATCTCCACCATTGATTTAGTCATCAAACCTGTGACGTGGTTATCTTACTGCATCAGGATGATGATGGGGATTTCTGAATCCGACATTTTCAACAAAACCTATATATATGGGCTCCTTGCACGTGTAGAAGTCATTTTCAACTATTTCCTATTACTCATTAGTTTAATCAATATTATTCTCCATTGTCTCTAGGAGTAGCAGTAGTTTAGGATCACATCATACGCCTCACTCTGGACTAAATCATACGTGATAAAGCAAATACTAGTCCAGGTGGGAAGACAACGAACTGCAATCAACGTGTAACTATCTAGATACCACAACTAGCCTATCCACGGATTTCGACCAGATCATCCATGAATGCTCGTATTCATATGGTTGAGTGTAGTGGTACCTCGCTGCTCATCAAGAACCATTTGGAAAAATAGGTTGTTGAACATAGTATCCATAAGGTCAGGCAAGCAATAAGGGTATTACTAGTTTGTTGATGGTGTCCCCCATGATTGTGGGTTTTGCCACTATGGTTGATAGTAGTTTTGAGGTTGATAAGAAGTCCCATTGGGATAGTACTATTGGTTGTAGAACTATCTATAATTACCTTGTGGATAAGGTAATCTCTAAGGCATTTTCTTTTCTACAAACTTAGGATTTAAAGCAAAAGCCCCAAACTCTTGTAGATGTAACATCACTATCTAATAGCCCATTAAATATTCATATTGGCAAATGTCACATCTATCATCCTCTTCTATATATGAGTCTATAGCCTCTTCTACTACAACTATCTTTCCTTTTGGTCCATAAGTGTCCTTACCTGTTTCCATGTTCTTTTCCCTCTTCTTGTTTTGATCACTTAATCTTTTTTGCTTTACCTTTTTCTCTATTATTTTCAAGTTGGTTGTAACATTTTCATTCATCAACTTTCACATCTTATTTACCCTTACTTTAATCTCAGCCATAGACCTTTGTATTGGTAAGGTTTTGTCTGAAATAAACTCATCAATTTCTTGATCATAAATAGGGACCTCCTTCTTTTGAAGAGTTGGGTCTGAGTTATATTTCTCTACATTCTCCCTTTTACATAGCTTTCCTGCTTCTTTTTCCACATGTTCTATTAGCCTTTGTATCTAATGACCTCTCAGTTCTAATAATCATCCTTGGGCATAGATCCCAAGGTTCTTCCTTGTTTTATTACAAAGCTCATCTATGATGTGGAGAAGCTACTCCTTTAAGAAAAACCATGGCTTGGACATCTATGTAGTCAAGAATAATATCTATCCAAGGCTATGTCCAAAGATTCATGATTTTCTTGCTTCCATCCTTGGATTTGTTTTCTTAGATTGGATACTCTTTCATAGGTTTGGTATTTTTCATTGAAGAGCTTAAGCATTGTGGATCACTGGTGGATTGAATCTAGTTCCAATGATCTATACCAATTTTCAGCTTCTTCAATTAGTATCCAAGGAAAGAGCTTAAGCTTTTGCCACCTACTTTCAATAGGAAGGGGCTAAATAGGATCTCTACCTATGTAGCCAGAGGAAGTGCAATCTTGATGGGCAAGGTCGATGCCAATTTTCCCCATTTGTATTTAACAGAAATATTAAGGTAGTTTGAAGAATGTAAGACAAGAAAGTTTACATTTCCCTTTCCATGTCTAATTAGGAAGTTGTGCCGATGTGTTGGAATTATGAGGTATGCTAATGATGTCCTCAAAAAAGCTCAAAATGCATCATATGCCAAATTGCTAAAGCCACCAGCACCAAGAAAAGATGTTGGTGAGACATTGGAGCCCGAACAAGAATAGATGGTTGGGCCCACTACACCTCAAATAGTAGGGCCTATCCAACTTCCAAACATGAGGCTCAGTCAACAATAAGAAGCAAGACCCAACACATAGCCCATGAGCCAACAGGATCAACAACTATCATCGTTGCTGCAAGATTACTGACCGTCGATGAACCATCTCAGGGCCATCACAAAAATGGTCAATTGGAAAAGTATGAATGAGGCTAATCTCTTCAAGGTATTCGATGATGTTGTACAGCGTACCATATCTATCGATCCTACAAGGGGTGACATCTCAATACAAACAAGAGGAGGGGAATCACATTGGTCACAACAGATTTCAGGAAGCGCTGCATCATTTCAAGTATAATTAGAAACTAGTGAAGATGCCACAATGGTGGTCATCCAACACTAGGATGTAGCTGGAGTAGAAAAAGTGGTCAAAAACCTCATCAAAGAGTCATTTAACGTCCCTGTTGTGCCATCGACGAATCTCACAAGAGCATGTGATGCTCAAGTTCTAGCCAATACCTCAATGACTCCTGCGAAACATGAGGATGCTCTAGATCACTTGCTGTGAACAGAAAAATAATGATGTCCTTGTTTGAAATCCCTAAAGATGTGATAGTGGCATAGTCAAACCTCATTTCCACTAAGGGAAAGTTGATTATGGCTGAGGTTAGGGCCGAACACGTAGAAGACAAGTTGAGGAGACTCTAGGAAAAGTTTGTTGCCCTATAAGATAAATAGCGGATTCATCCCAACTTGCTCCAATTAATCAGCTAGAATCATTTAAGATGGAGTAACTAAATAAATTACTAGTGGAGAATAAAAGGGTGGCAATGGAAAGGAGAAGAGAAGGTTGATTAGGATGCTTAAAAGCACAGGCTCAGACATATGCTCATGCAAAAGCACTCAAAGCCTTATAAGAAGAAAATAAACTCCTTGCTACCGAAAATATTTTGTTGACAATAGTTGAAAAAACAAAAAAATGTTCTTAAAGAAAGTTTTCAGCAAATGTGAGAACAACTAATAAGAGTCAACCAAGACATCAGCCGCTTAGCCAGAGAAAAAAAAACCCTCTCGATGGAGGAGGTACATGCCATCTAGCAAAAGATAGCCATTGAAATAAGTGCATGGTAGAATGAGGGTAAGCAACATGAAAGGTTGAAGGAACATTTTTAGGACTAGTTGGGGATGTATAAAGAGATCAACGAAAAAGAGATCTGTATGGCTAAGAACCACAACAACTCCTTCAATGCTCAACACACTGACTGGCAGGTCATACTAGACACTTACACCTTCGCCCACCAAGTAGAATTAAAGACTCGAGACCTATAGATCTAGGATTTTACATAATACATGGAGTTGGCAAATCTGTGGTATGCCAACTTGGCCATGTTAACAATAGGGCACCCAAGGAATGAGCTAGAAAAATAGGTAGCTACCACCTATGCCAAATATGAAATAGAGTTTTCTAAACATAAGAACACATTATAGAGACTTGAGATAGCAAACTCTAAACTAGAGGTGGTTAAAGCTAGCTACCAATGACAAAAGGATGTTACAATAGACTTGGTTGAATGGCTTATGAACTATCAATAATTAAAAGATAAAGCCAAAGCCTATAAGGAGGAACAATGACTGTTTGCAGCATGGTACGTCAAAGCTAATCAAATGTTTCCACAACTATTGTGTCCATGGGAGGTGCTGACTCCATCAAACATTGGAACAACAACATTGATGACATATGATCCTCAAATAGAGGAGGAAAACCTTTAGGCACTCCTTCAAAAGTATCCATTTCAGAAGCCTGGAGCACAAGATAAAGGGAAAGACCCCATGGAAGAGCTACCACCACTAGGAACCACATAAGTTCCAAATAATTTTGTATTTTTTATTTTTTGTTGGTGTTCCAATTTTGTTTTGTCTAACAGCACACTACGACATGAAATAATCCATAGTCGGTCCATAATCCCATCCCTATCCTTTGTGTAATCAAATGAACTTGTTCCTCATTTTGTTTGACTCGAGGACGAGTTTTTATTTAGTTGTGAGGGTATGATGAATCATGATTTGCCAAGCCTCAATATCAGGTACACGATATTGTAGCCTGGATACAATATCATATACATGATATTGTGATTCCTATCTTAGCCTATAAATATAGCACTTAGGTGCACATGATGGAGGATATAGTTTAGTTATTAGGAGTCGAGAGTCTTTTTGTTAGTTTTCAATTTTTTTCCCAAGCACATGCCCGCAGTGTGATGCTTGTAATTGTATGGAACCTTTGCTCGAGTGTGACGTACTTGGACATACACAAAATCGGCAATAAAGATCAAGATTACTTCATCATTGCAGCATTCACTTAGTTTTTAATTGTTTAATTATTAATTATTAATTGTTTTTTTTCTTAGTGAATATTTCTTTTATCGTCATTTACTATTCTTGTTGCTAAATGCGGAATGAGTACATCTTAATCATGAACATTTAAGCGTAACTACATGGTAACCTAGTAGCGTATCAAGTAGTGTTTCGAGTAATGGACGCTTGGCAATCCTAGAAGTAGTACACGAAGTCCAAGATGCATACAGATGATCAAGGATGGATGCTCATCGCACTTAGGCTAGCTTAGATTTTACTTCCTATTGCTTATTAGATTAATTAAGTTATTTCTCATTGTCTTTACAAGTAGCATAGTATTAGAAATCACATCATACACCTCACTCTGGACTAAACCATACATGACAAAGCAAATACTAGTCTAGGTGGAAAGAAAATGAACTGTGATCAACATATAACTATCTAGGTGCCACAACTAGTCCATCCATGGAGTTCAACTGGATTGCATTATTGATGTCAACACTCCCATGCTTGCATGGGGCCATGATTATCAATGTTTCTATTTCTCTCCCTTAATAACCATAGTAAAAATCATGTGAGTAGTGAGCATTTAAACTGCCAGGTGATGGTCATTCATGACAGCAGTTACAAACATTAGTGGTAAATGTTTTGGGAGTTATGGTTGTTACGGTCATTAGTGGAAAATGTTTCGAAAGTTATGGTAATTATGATCATTAATGATGGCGATTATGATCATTAGTAGCAGATGTTTCGAAAGTTACGACGGTTACAGACATAAGTGGACACTTAATTGGAGAATGTGTGTGTTATTACACAGAAGTGGTGGTGGTTTCTATAGCCATTACATGAAATGTAGACATCATTATGGATGGTCGCAGTGGTTATAAAATGGAGTCTAGAGGGGGGCTCTTTGGAGGAAAGGAGGATTCACAAATAGGCTTTAACTATCAATCTGAAGGGGTAGCTTCCTCTCCACTAAGTAGTAGTTTTCTCCTTTCTTTTCTTTTCTTTATAGGTTTCTAGTTGATCTTTGAGGAGGATCCAAGGCAGGAGCCAACAGCTCAAAATCGGATCCTTGTGGGTCTTCTCGACGACGGAAGGAGCTTGTCACGGTGGTGCAGACGTGGATGAATGATCTTCCTCTCTATGACGGTGCACAAAAGATGACATATGATGGTAGGCTTTGAGAATTTCAGTTGCTGCCCTATGTGGATTGTAGTGGGCAATCTCTCTCTTTCTCTTTCTCTCTCTCTCCCTCTCTCGTGGCAATCATAGTCTTCTTGCCTAGCAGTGGATACCATCGGTAGTCACGGACCAACAATGTCAGCAAGACCAGCGAAAATTCAGTTCTTTTAATTATTTATTATATTGAAGATAATTATTTAATTTAAATTCCAGATTTCTTTTTGATTTATTATTTGCAAAAGGCCACGTAGCCCTCTCCAGCTAAAACTATTCCTAGGTTTCCGTACCCATATGGGAGGCNTTCATTTTCCTTGTTTCAAACTTGTTGTATTTAAAATTTCTATTTTCAGCCATTGCCTTGAAAAATATTTTTAAAGAATTTTTGAGCCCTTTTTTTCTTATTCTTAAAAGTTCGTTTCTTGAAAACTTTTGGGTCTCATCACCCATTTTTCTTTAATCTTTTTTTGTTGTTGTTTTTCTTTTAAATCCTTGTTTCCCAGTCCCATTTTTGAATTTGTGTTTTGGTAGTCCTTACCTTAGTTCTGGGTTAGGTAACGTGGTTTTATTTGATTATGCAATTTTAAGTTTATTTTTCTAAGATCTTGCATTTTATTGTTTTGCTTTTTATTAATTTTATAAGTATTGTAATTTTATACATTTATTTTTCTTTTCAAAAATATATATATATATATCTTTTTTTTTATTAAAAAAAGTAGCACATTTTAGTGTTTTTCTTTATCAAAAAATTATTATTTCAATACTTTCTTTTCTTTTACACAATTTTATAGTTTTTCTTTATGAGTGAACTCTCCTCTACTTCTAACCAACCAATCACTCGTCTCTTAGCATTAAAGAAATAATGAGCCTCACGTTTTCCAAGTTTTATTCCTAGGAGAGCCCAAACTAGGATGGCAGCCAATCAACCCCCAGCTCCCTTGGTCAGTAGCCCCTTTAACTTTACTAACTACCACGACATCCCAAAGCCACTCCAAAACATAAATTTTTTCTACGACCCCATAAACCCTTCTAGTGATGCCCGCCAACATATACAATATTTTGAAGCCTTACTAGGCATCTACAACATTGTCCAAAATGATGTGGCATGTAGGGTATTTGTGACAACTTTCAGAACCAAAGCAACCCAATGGTTTTGGATGCTCCCTAATGCCTCCATTAACTCATGGTAGGAGTTCAAAAATAAGTTTTTGACTTAGTTTGACAAATTCACAAGCCCTGCCATAGCATCTAGCAATTTCACCAACTTAAGAAAGCTACCTGGGGAAAATTTCAAGGATTACAACCTGAGATTCCTTCACCAATTGGCCTATGTTCCAAGCGAGATGTGTCCACAACCCGCTGGCATCCTTAACTTTTACCTCTCTACCATCAACCCATTCTTTGCCTATGCCATCAAATTAGACCCTAACATAAGAGAAATACATGGAGCAATAGCTAAAGCTATGGAGCTAGAACAAATTACCCTTATGAATAGCATTCAAACCCAGTTTGGAATGATGAGCATTAGCAATCCTATGCAACATATTCCTCTACCTCTGCAAACTTTCCCAATGACCAACACTATGTTCCAAACTCCTATTCCCCTTCAAATAACTCAACCTACATATAGCTATTTTCAAGGTCCCACATATTCTCCATTCCTACCATCTAACACTACTTTGAATGAGGATCAATCAAAGGCCTTAGTTCAGTCCATCATAAACCCAAATGAGGTACCTAATCCTACTTAACCCCCAACTCAAACTCAAGATCAAATGACCCAGATATTAACTTCACTTCAAAAACTTTCCAACAAAGTAGCTGAACTAAAGTGAAACAACAACAAGGGTCCTATACAACCAGAAAATCCTAGTTCATTAGTCAATGACAATTATTGTCGCCTCCATAACACTAGGCAACATTCTAAAAAGACTTGTCCCCAACTTTTAGCATTATATGATGACAACACCCAAGGTCAAAAAAATGGAAAACCTCCTATTATGGTCTTTAATGTACCTCATCAAATAGAAAATAAAGAGGTTTCCTCATTGGAGCAAGTTATGGTAAACAACCCTAACCCACCTAATGCTCGATATTGTAGACTTACTGACATTATGAACAACCTACAACAACAAACTAGGACTAACCCTTACACTCCTCCAAATAGAAGAGCTCCTAGTCGAAGTAACATAAATACTCAAATTGGCTCATCCCAAAAAAATGCTCCACAACAATCAAACCCATCTTCTATACTTAGAAGAACTCCACCTTAATGAGAAGCTAAAGATAAACATAAGACTTACGATCTAGTTGAGGATTTGAAGAAAATTAAAGCTAACATCTCAATGTATGACCTTTTACAATTTAATGAAATGAAAGAGGCGATTTAGAACATAGTTCACACACCTATGATCGGAAAATAATCTCCAATCCTTGAAAGGAAATTTCACTTCACTGAAAGTCCTACCACATTATCAGTACAAAATGTAAACAATTCCATGATGAGAAAGAATGAGCAACCTCCTTTCCTAACAACTCTAATTATTTTAGAAAAGAATGTTCACAATTGTTTGATGGATTCTAGAGAAAATATTAGTGTCATGCCACTTGAGGTAAGTAAGGTTTTAGAAGCACAAATGATACCACAAACAAAAAGTATGATTCAAATCGATGGATCTAACATACCAGTAGTAGGATCATTGAAAGTAGTGAAGGTGCAACTTGAAAAATATCCTACATTTACATGTTACACTGATATCCTAGTAGTTGACATGTTGCCCACCTATGGTGTGCTCTTATCTAGGACTTTTGGGGCCAAGTTTGGGGGCTTCTTTAGGTTAGATTTCTTAGAGCTATTAATCCCCATTAAAGGAAAATCTAAATACATGACTATACTCAAGAACCCTTCTACAAACAAGTATTTACAACCTTGGATCAACAAAATCAATCTTTGAAAGATCGAAACACTAATCTTTATGTTGGGGTTATGGTGGTTGAGTACAACGAACATGCTGTAAATGACTATGTGAGTGGAACTACAAAAATAAATCTTGTCTCTCATACAGGTTCCATCCAATCCTATCAAAATTCTAGGAAGGTGAAGAAAACTATGGAGACACCTTGCTTTATCAACAACATGATGGATTTCATCTAAGTGATCCACCACCTTCAGGGGAAGACAAAGATGTAAGTAAAATCCTACCTTTTAAAACATTTGAAGGTGTGCTAAATTTTAACGACACATCCATGGAACATTCTCTTAGAAAGGCTATATTTGATGTCCCATCAAGACCTAAACCTATCATTGAAACTTGTCTCAAAGAAAGACTTGATACAAGCAAGTTAAGATTAGGTCTTGATTTTTATAATCTTAAGCATCAACAAATTGTTCAACAACGTCTTGACACAAAGTACATTGGTGAAGTCTTTAAGATAGGAGACCTAGTCTTAGAAAAAGGTAGAACATTTGACCAAGCAAATCTTCAAGGTAAGTTCTCTCCTATGTGGTCAGGTCCATTCCGAATTAAAGATTTCATTGGCTTCAATGTGTACAGGCTTGCTGATGTGCAAGGACATAAGTTACGTAGAAATTTTAATGCATTCTATCCAAAGCATTTCTACTCAGGTGCCCCACGTGAACACCTAGTAGATTCTTAGTTGCATGTTTTCTTCCTCTTCGTCATGCATTTCATTTGTATATAGTTGCATTTGCATATTTTCTTTGCACTTCCATCATTTCTTTCTTGGCATATTGTTTTGATTTTTGCTTTGCATATGATTTTAATAATCATTATGATCTTTTGAGTTACTAGGCATTAGGTCATTAGAACACCATCCGAAAATAATGTGAGTATAATTCTTTATATAATATTTCCTAGTACTATTACATAAAATGTCTTTTATACTATATATTTCAATAATGCTTTGATTCTTCCTAGTCTTTTTCAAGGTTTTAGTTCCTTTAGTTATGTTGGATTACAAAGCATGAGATTTGTACTAACTTATCATGTAATCATCATGATCATGTGAGTGTAGGATAGGCGATGTTGGAGAATGGTTAGCCATAATCACTAAGTGACTTTGGAAAACCTCATTTTCCCTCTCATAAGCCCTAGACCTCAAGTTTGATGACCCATGGTTACCCTGTGAACAATGGGGTGAAGAGTGTTCATCTCCACTTGAGAACCTTTAGCCACCTAGGAGACCTTCTATGATGTTATCAAATCGTAATTAAAGGCACATACACGAGGGTTGAATTGCACCATGGGCAAAGTTTCCTCATAAAGAAAAAAAAAAGGGAATGAGAACCATGTTCACTAGCAGTGCAGCTAATTGGCCAGACTCGTGTTGGAATTCCTACCTTAAGAATGAAGCACATCATGGGAAAATTTTCCTTAAAAAGAAAAAAAAAGGAATGAGGACCATGTTCATTGATAGTGTAATAAGTTCTTAAGTGTGATGGGGTCCGACAACTATCCTCACCCTAACCTCCATTTCCCCTTTTAAACCTATTTTCCAAAAAAAAAAAAAAGTTTCAAGGAAAAATCCAAAAGTTGTGACTAGCCACAATCTAATATGAGCTTGTCCTCCTCATTAAGTTTAGTATGGGTCTTGTGCTCAAAGTAGTCCACATGCTGTTGGCTTTTACTTTGTAAGAAGACTGGAAAAGAAATCATAATTATATTTTAATTATATATAGATAAATCTAGTTAAGATAATAAAATTATATATTTAGAGTTTGATTAAATAAGATGGTGTGGTTTGGGTGGCCCACGTCTAGTTCTCTTTTGATTATTTGGTTATTTTAATCATGTTTAGGTTAATATAGTTTACTTTAAAGTTTCCATTTCCTTGTTTTGTGATGTTAATGATTCTCTACCTATTGCAGCTCCTTTAAAAATTTTTGTGGTCTTGTTCCTTGCACTGGCATGCAATTAAAAGTTTGGGGCCTAAGTGTTGATGTCAACACTCCCATGCTCGCATGAGGCCATGATTATCAATGTTTCTATTTCTCTTCCTTAATAAACATAGTAAAAATCATGCGAGTAGTGGGCATTTAAACTGTCGGGTGGTGGTCATTAATGGTAGCAGTTATAGACATTAGTGGTAAACATTTCAGGAGTTATGGAAGTTACAGTCATTAGTGGAAAACGTTTCGAAAGTTATGATAATTACGGTCATTAATGATGGCGATTACGGTCATTAGTAGCAGACATTTTGGAAGTTATGACAATTATAGACATAAGTGGGTACTTAATTGGAGAATGTGTGTGTTATTACACAAGAAGTGGTGGTAGTTTCTGTAGCTGTTACATGAAACGTAGACATAATTATGGATAGTTGTAGCTGCTATAAAATGAAGTCTACAAAGGGGCTCTTTGGAGGAAGGGAGGAGCCCAAAATAGGCTTTGGCTATCAATCTAAAGGGGCAGCTTCCTCTCCACTAAGCAGCAGTTTTCTCTCTTCTTTTCTTTTCTTTACAGGTTTCTAGTTAATCTTCGAGGAGGGTCCAAGGCAGGAGCCAGCAGCTCAAAATTGGATCCTTGTGGGTCTTCTCGGCAACAACAAGAGTTTGTCACGATGGTGCAGATGTGGGTGAATGATCTTCCTCTCTACGGCGGTGCACAAAAAGCAGCAAACGATGGTAGGCTTTGAGAACTGCAGTTGCTGCCCTATGTGGACTGCAGTGGGTAGTCTCTCTCTTTCTCTTTCTCTCTCTCACTCTCTCATGGTGATCGCAGTCTTCCTACCCAGTAGTGGATACCATCGGTGGTCACAGACCAGCAATGTCAGCGAGACTAGGGAAAATTCAGTTCTTTTAATTACTTATTGTATTGAAGACAATTATTTAATTTAAATTTCAGATTTCTTTCTAATTTATTATTTGTAAAAGGCCACGTAGCCCTCTCTAGCTGAGACTATTCCCGGGTTTATGTACCCATACGGGAGGCACCCTAGGCAATAGTCTCCAAAAATGAGTTTTCTTTCCTGATGTTGGTGTGACCAAAATTTATGCATCAACACACATGTACACACTCATATTTGTATGGTTGAGCATAGGGGTATCTCGCCACTCATCACTTATCCTTTAATTCATTGAGAAATTTACTAATGGATTATAAGATATGGCTTCACAAAGAAATAGTTCCTTGGGATATTTCTAATCCTAGGAATTCTATCATATCTTTTGCTATGAGCATTTTTGTTGGGGACAACACCAAGCCATTTTTGTCCACGCTATCATAGAATATATTTAATTGTTCTAAATGTTATTGTGGGGTTTTGCTCATAATTAATAAATCATCAATGTATACCATGATGAAAGGATGCTGCTCAAAGATTATGTCCATAGTCTTCTAGAAAATGGATGGAGTTGTCTTGATACCAAAAAGTAGAATAGTCCGTTGATACAGTCCTCCTAGAACAGTAAAGGCTATTTTCCATCTATCATCTTTTTCAACTTGTATTTGCCAAAAAACTAGATTTCAAATCAAACTTGGAATAAACATGAGTGTGGAATAATTTTTGAAATAAATCATCCTTGCTCAATATACGATGTTGAACTACTTTTATGACTTCATTAAGAGGTTTGTAATTAACTACTAACCTCTTCTTTCCATGAACTTGTTCTACTCGTTTATTGACATAAAATGCTGCATAGGCAAACATACTAGTACTTGGTTCAATTAACTTCTTTGTGAGAAGTAACTGAATTTCTGTATCATATTCTTTCTTCATGGAAGGGAGCATCCCTATATAATGTGCCTTGGCTTTTACTTTTATGCCTTCTCTGAGTTCTATATTAAACCAATGTTCCTTTTTATGTCTGAATATTGTAGGATCATCACTTGCCAATTTCATGAGTTTATTTTGGATTTTGTCAAATGCCTCTTTGTTTTTTTCAACATTGTTGATGACCCAGGGCTTAGAGATTGGCTTGTCATTTGGAGGAGTTGAAATCTTTCTCTATATGTACATATTTCTATGAAACTTATCATTGGCCAAGAGAACATAATCTTTAACTATGGTATAGGGTTCTAATCTACCTAAAAGTCATTTTATTAATAGTTAACATCATGAAGGTAATATGTAGTCCCTCTCATTTATGGGTCTGGTTTTATTTGTTGAATATTTGATTTGTTACCATCATTTCAATTCTTGTAGGAATGGTTACATACTCTTATGGGTAGTTACATGCAAAATAAAATAAACGGTTAATATTCTTCACTTTGACTTTCTTTCGTTAGTTTGTCTTTCACTTTTGTTGTTTTGTGTGCAGGTTTAGCAGGAGAAGAGACAAAAATTGAAGCAGCAGCAGAGGAGGGAGAGGGAAAATTAGAATGGATAAAGCCTTCTCCATAGCCAAATGCCAGGGGGTCCTTTTTGGCTGGCCAGAGAGGGGAAGTCCCAACAATCTTTTCTGAGTTCATTATGAACCTATTTAGAGGTGTCACTAAGCAGTTTGATTAGAGGCTATGAATGGTCATAATAAGTAGGGTGTAGACTTGCTGGAAGAGGTGTGCCTTTTGGAGGCAAAGGTGAAGTAGCCTGCCCAAGAAGTCATCCGAGTTGCAGATAAAATCTCTCTTGAACATGTGTCATTAGCATTAAAGAGAAATCTTTAGATTCATGTCTCTTATAACTTATCAACTCTCATTTTCTGAGCTTGCTTAATGGATAGTCATTTTATTTAAATTTCCTTGATTAAACTGACTGATTAAGTCACCAATTTACATAGTTATTTCATTTAAGTTTCTTGATCAAAGTTGTTTTTAATGAATAGTTATTTCTCTACCAAAGTTATTGAACAATTATTTCATTTAAATTTAATGTTAGAATTATTCAAATTTATTAGCGTTACTGAATTTTTATTTGTTTAAACACCACATTGCCCTTACCATGAGACTATTCTCAGGTTTTCGTAACCATACCAGAGGTACCCAAGGCAATAGTTCCTTAAAAAGAGTTTTTTGCAAATGTTGTTGTCTGACCAAAATTTATGCATAAACACTCACCATATCCGACCTTGTGGGAGACAATGCTTACCAATGACAGATTAGAAAAATTGATTTCTCTTTCTACCTATTTTAAAACTGTGGCCTGTATTTCATGTTTCTCACGTCCAGTGTATGACACAATATGAAAGTGCATGCATGATGCAACTTGAGTTATTTTGCTAATTAAATTAAATAATACTCAGTAAGTTTCAGAACGGTTCTGCCAGCGATAATCTATTGCAAACGTCCTGAAAATAAATTATTTAAATGAACTTGAGTACTCTTGTCTTCTTTTGTTTTGGGATTGGATCGTACTATTAATATTATTAAATCTGTAAATTCTGAAGCGCCAACAATTGAGAGTGGATTCTTCGCAAGAGAAAAGATTAAAAGAAAAAAAAAAAAAACAAACAAACAAACCAACCAACGGGCATCTGCAATAACATAACCAGGCAGATATAAATCCTTGGCATGTTTTGATTTCCGTAAAATATTTTAAGATCGGACTGTAACCGAAAAAGGTAGGAGCGAATCCAAAATTTTATGAAGAAATTAGCAACAACAATAAATCTAAATACATGTAAGTATATACACTCATTAAAGGTTTAAATCAACTTGACTGTGTCCGGAACGTTTTCACATTCTCAGGTATATCTAAATTTTAAAACGTCAAAATATAAATTCTCCTAAAAAAAGCTGAGTTAGAGGTTCTTGTTTATTTTAATTTTGGTTGAATTTTAATAGTTTTCTGACTTGCGAGTATTCTTGCAAGATGCTCTCCGCAGATCGTGCTGGGTAATGGTATCGTCAGAATCGTTTTCACGGATTCAGAGGGCAGAATTACTGGCATCAAATACGCTCGTGAAGTGATTAATAATTTGCTTATGGATGACGCTGCTGGGAATGGTGGATCCACCAAACAAGATTTGATACTGCAAGCTGGACCTGTTTGCCTTGTGTTGGGAAATGCAGGTCTTGGTGGATATAATTACTTTATTTTGTTCATATTGAGGATTTTAATCTGACTCTTACAGGGGTTTATTCAAATTTTACACTCATACAACTTGATTTGAAATTCTGACGCAGTCCCCACAGTCCGTGGAAGGACGTGGTGCCTAAAAGCTAAATAATCGAACATGCTTGGTATCTCTCAAGTAATCTACAGTGTTTCTTTATCATGTTGTTTTACATATTGTTTATGACTACGGGATCACTACGGAGTGTATGCAAAGCGCCTGGGGAAATGTGACTCTGCTGGTCTGACCGTGAAAAATAATGCAACCATATCCTTGGAGGAAACTTATTAATCATGGTCCCTTGCTGCCATAGGAGAGTTGATATCAACAGACGGCAAGATTAAAAATATCTGGCCCAATTTTGCCTGGCACAACCCCCTCTTGCCTCACTCAACAGTCCTAATTTCATTACCTGAACAGAGCAGGGAGTGCAGTACATCTCCTTTATAGTGTTTTAAAACGTTGGAGAAACATATAGATTGCAAATTTACAAATATAATATTCAGCCTGCAGTGGTGCAGTACATCTCATGTGTCGTGTTTTAAAACGGGGAACAAATGCAAGTTTATTATGTATTTATAAACTTTTGTGGTCTCTTGTTTGAATCCATGGTTTGCTAAAACCATCAACAGCCCATGGTTTCATGGCTCTTGTATTGTCCATAACATTTCTGTATAAAGGGCTTAAGGTCCTTGTTTGTAACAAGCAAGTCAGAAAGCAAAGTAAACAAGTGTGGCTCAAGTGTAGTGAGTTAAAAGTAATTTGATTTGTCACTGAGGATTCTCCTCTTGTAATTGTCTCTCTATCTTATAAGTTGAATCACGTAAGTTTTGGTATTTTGTTTCTGGCTTCTTTTTTGTTTTGTTGATATTCTTAATCTCTAAAATGATCTTTTAAGCCGGTAGGATTGCTCTAAATCCTAACAAAGTTGCATGAAATGACATCATCATTGACCAGTGATAGTTGCATGAAATGACATCATCATTGACCAGTGATAGCGAACGAGGGTAAAGGTACAGGCAAAGGCAAGCAAGTAGGAGCAGCAAAACACTAGCCAGCATTTACTAGTCAGCATCTACCAAGTGAGAGTTTAGCTTAGGTAAGTAGGAGCAGCAAAACGCTAGCCAGCATTTACCAAGTGAGAATTTAGAATTTAGCTTAGGTTGTATTGTGTTGTGACAAGGGCTGAAAATACGACGGCTAAGATGAGGCCGAGGCTTCCGCAAGCAATTCCAGGTGACAAGCAGAACGTCCTGAGCATCGATGGTGGAGGAGTTCGTGGAATGATCCCTGCAAGAGTCCTCATATTTCTTGAGCAAAAACTCAACGTAAGTGCGTGCGTCAGCGACATTTAGTGACCATTATATTGTTCCTATTTCTTCATATTTCATTGCAGCTGTTTTTGGGTTTTGTTTGTAGCCTATATTCTAGAGGTGCTGTTGTAAGATTGCAGTTGTTTGTACTCTGTATGCATGCACGGATAAATTTTGATTGGCGGTTGCTTCCATGCATGATAAATTAACAGGAGCTGGATCCTGAAGCCAAGGGAGATGGCCGCATTGCAGATTACTTTGATCTTATTGCAGGCACCAGCACAGGTGGAATTTTGGCATCACTGCTCGCCACACCTGACAAAAGCGGACAGCTGCGCTCAGCCAAGGAAATCTCCACACTCTACTTCGACGATGCTGGACAGATCTTCCCTCAGGACACGTTCGTACTTGTTTTCTACTTTCATTAAAAGCGCATATCAGCCATTTCAACTTAATTAATTTTTCACGTTGTTTACTTACATTTGCAAATGAGTAATGACATATATATATATAGAATTCGTGCTTTGGCCTTGGAGGATGAAATATTATCCATGGAAAAAGAATCAATAGAAGAAGAGGAGAATATAGCACCAACTGAACAAGAGTTAGCCGGTCTGATGAAGCAAGCAAGAGGATCGACAAACTCCAATCCATTCGGAATACCAGAGTGGCTATGGAATCTTCTTCCCAAGGTACTGAAAAAGCTTTTATCCTATTTTTGGATGCTGCGAAATCCCTTGTATGACGGCAAAGCGGTCAGGACACTTGCCAACGAACACTTTGGAAATAAAAAAATGAGCGAAACAGCCACAGAAATCTTCGTTACCGGCTTTGACATGCATAAGCGACGTCCTATAACTTTCTCTACTTATCAGGTCTGTAGGCTGTCTATCTAGGTGCTTCAATTTGCAATATATAATTAATAATGATTGCAGAAATTTATTTTTCTTGTAAATTTTGTAGGCAAAGGACCCTAATCAAAATGTCCTGGTTAAAGATGCTTGCATCTCAACTTCAGCTGCCCCTGTTTATCTGCCTCCCTACTATTTTACAGATCACAACATCGAATACAATGCAATAGATGGAGGAATATCAGCGAATAATCCTGTACGCCAAATTCACCTACCTGTTATTACTTTATTGTTTACTTTTGTATCATTATGTTTTATTTATTATAGTTACAGCATTATCCAATAATTTAATTTGGTCACACATATTTGCAGTCAATGGTTGCTCTCATGAGTCTCATTTACAAGTACTATGGATCGACAAACATAACCATTGAACACTTAATCATGGCAAAGCAGGTAGACGCTCTCTTCTTGCCCTTTCAGCATTATTTGCCGAGAAAGCCCAGAAGCTTAATTTATTTAATTTTGTGCATATGCCTTTTGTTCTTATTTCACTGGCAACTGCTCAAAGGTCTACATTATTTGTAACTTGTAAAAATTAAATTTGTTTTCCAAATTAAGTGTGCATCCATGTTTAAGCTAGCAACGGTAGTGTAGGTTTCCACTTTCATGTTTAGTTTATAAATAAAAAGGAGATACTGACTTTATATGTTACGTGTGGCATCATGGTACTGATTAAAAAACAAAAGAAAATGAAGATAGAGGGACCTGCATTCCCAACGCAAATGCTGTCTCTGGGGTGTGGTGAAGGAGAACGAATTCCTTACAGTGCGAGGGAAAATTGGCCGGCTTGGAAGTGGTTTTTCTACCCTAGTACACGGGAAGTTCCGCTGCTGAATTTCTTGATGGAAGCAGGCGCTGATACTGTGAATGTGCAGGCGCAACTTGTATTCCAGTTTCTCAATGGTTCATCTTATCCCAACGGTTATCTCCGAGTCCAGGTACCCACTTGACCTGATTGTTCTCTTTACTTGTTAATAATATTACAGTGTCTGTTAATTAAGCTTGTCTCTTTAACCATCCATCTTTGTTCTCCTCCACCTGCACAGGAATACCAGCTGCCTGAAAAGAATGCCAGACTGGATAATGGAGCACCCTCTAACATGAAGGAGTTAGAGCAAATCGGCGATAACCTTATTGTGAAGAATGCCAAGAAAGTGAATCCCATTACATATGAACCTGAAGACCTGCACGATTCCGCGGGCAACGTTATCAAAAACAAGGAGGCTTTAGAACAGTAAACATTACAACATTATTTTTAGTATTATTATGCCAGCAAGAATACAAATAGATGGATACCCTGGGTGAGAGGTTTATGTATGTAATTTTCTGTTTTGTTCTTCATGTGCAGATTTGCACGGTCCTTGGTAAAAGAAAGGAAGACAAGGCTAGCTCGAGCCATGTCTGCTCAGTAAAGTAGATGCTGCCAGATGCAAAGGACGCTGCTTGTGTGCTGCAGATTTACGTATTAAATATTCTAAGTGGTTATGGGAATAAGTGAACCTACTTAGCCGGGCGCTCTGCCGGGTTTGAAATAATCTTATTGAATAAGACGCTAGAAATGGTATTGAGATTGAGCGTGCTTTGCATACTAATATACCGTAGAATAAGAGTCCACCTGGCTGGTGGCTTCCTTCCTTATGTGCGGTAATCTAAATAAGATGTTTTAAATAGTGTTGTTGTTCTGTGTTTGGTGCATATTGTATAATAAGATTTCATGTCTTCTTCCCATTGGACATGTCATCAAAGATACTTGTTTTATTAATTATCATGCTTCAATGAATTCAATCAAGCTTCTTGTCAAAATTGCCATGTTTAAGTTTTAAACCTTTTGGGAAAGTTACAATTGTAGCTTGCATTTTGTTATTATTATTATTATTATTATTGTTTTTTTTTTAAGTTTCATATAGAGTCCAACTCCCAATTGTACTTCTTTAATAATCAATAATATATATTTTATCCATTGCCCTCTAGGGTCCCATTATGTAACAACTGCTTTAGCTATATATTTATCATATATAGCTATTATTTGGCCCAAATAATTTTTTTCTTTTTCAAATTAATGAAATCTCAAACTTGATTCACTGAAAATTGATTTTTTGTGGTAAAGTTCATATCTTGTCTTACCATAATGACAATAATTATTTATTGTCTATGGAAAAGTCAAGCCAATACATACACATGACAATTCCTATGAGTTCATCTCTTGGCAATACATACCAATAATAATTCCCATGAAAAATTTCATCTCTTGGCTTAGCATTACCACATTACTTATTTGTTGTTTTCCATGACAACAGAGTCCACCTACCAACTAGCCTCTAGCTCAAAATAAAGTATATGTCTCAAAGTTTTCTTTTAGAACTCTTTTGAAAAATAATATATTTAAACTTTTTGTATAGGAAAAGAATTCCTTTTGCCAAAATATGGATATATATTATCAATATCGCTAAGCTAGCAGATAAAACCAAATAAAAAATGGAAATGCAATTTATCACAAAATAGGATACATATGAAGTGCATCAAGATATTAGTTAATTTTGAAAACTAAGGATTAGACATTGAGATAAAATTCTAATACATTTTCTATTAAAATATTATGACAATTTATGAAAAATAGGAAGTGAAAACACAAAAGGTTATGTTTTATTTTATAAAAAAATAAATGGTACCAAATATAATTTTCAAAGATAGTTTTGAAAGAAAAACGAGGAGCCATTATTTGGAATAATAGTAACATGCTCATTTCTCAAGTCAGGTGTGAGTCTAGGCATAACTACTTAAAAAGTAGTTTTACCAACATGCCTATTTTATAAATGGAACACAACTTTTGTTTTGGAGGCATTTCCGAAAACCAAAGTATTAATATTTTAAAGGTTATTTGAATAAAATAGGTAATACATATTACATGAACTAATTGCTATTAGTGGGACCCCTAGATAATGACTTTATTTTAATAATCGAAGTATCTTGAATCCATTATTAGTTTTACTATGGAAGACAAGTTATTTCTCAATATAAAATATTGTTCTAATTATTTTAAGCTATTTAGTTATTGAATAGAGTTTTCTTATGCTTTCATTTTATCATGAGTGTTGTCACATACAATGAGACTTGACAATTATCATGAGAAAATACTTGAAATGAGGAAAGAGAATGTGAATGTGAATTATATTATTGGGATGCTCTATGGGTTAGAAAAGTATGGTTTAAAGATGCTTGGACATTATCTAAAAAGCATGAATTATTAATGAAGTTAGGACATTAGTGCATATTCAAGTACTTACATAAAAAATTCAAATTAATTATTATTTGAAAAATTATATTAAATAATGATGATGTAGAATTTAGAAGGCTTTGAATTTCAAGTGGTAAGGTTATAAATTAAATGTCTTGATTTCAACTGAAATTCATGGCTAAGGAATAAGCTAAAGAATTAGGGTAAAAGCAAATAAATTATTCACTTATCATTTTGAAGCTTTTTTATGTGTGTGAATATAGAATATGTTATATATGATTTTAACTAACCATATTTCTAGGAAAAATGTACTTGCCATATGAGGATCTTGGGCGGTGAAGTGTGCTTAATCCTTAATTTAGCTATGAGATATAGTCAACTGCTTGCCTAATTTAATTAATTATTTCTCTATTATAAAGTAGATATCTAGAGCTAAAATGACATGACATTATGCACAATCGTTCTGCTTCGCCCTGCACCTGTGGTTTTTCTGTTCGCCTCCAATGATCTAGATGCAGTGGAAATAGCTCCAGTATTTCTTTATGCTTCTCCTCCACCGACTGCACCAGCTCTGTCTACGATCATCACAACACATTATAATCATGGAAGAAAACAAAGCTTGAAAGCCAAGAACATGAAATCCCGAGAATTCTGGGGTTTAGAATTTAAGAACAGGAATGGTGCAAAAGTTCAAAGTCTAATCCCAGCATGGAAGATGTATTGGTAGTGGCAGAGTGAGGATCAGAATGGATCAAATCGGTGTTATGTATCGTGTGCAATCTTTCGTGAGAATCCAAACTTAATGTGACAGTGAAAGCTGAAAATCCCGACGGAACCAATTAACCAAATAGAAGGCCAATGCCAAAACTAACTGCAATGAAAGACAGATATGCATATTGAATCAGGTAAAAGGTGCAAAAGGCATTTGAAAAAAAGGCAAGCCATTCAACATTTTCTTTGCATATCTCAACATATACTTCTACGACAGAACCTGTGTGACATGCAGGTAGGCTGATGAAAGCAAAGTATTACTGACACGCAAGTAATTAACTATAATATGGGCTATAATTATATAAAGAAATTCTGCAACAGAACTGCATGCTTTAGATTGAATTCACTGCAAAAGATCTCATGAGGGAACTAATGCAAAAACTTCTATACTTCGAATTAGAATATCAGCTCAAGAAACTGGAGGACGAGGATAATAATTAAGAAATATTGGGTGTCATTGGTGACGAGGATAATAATTAAGAAATATTGGGTGTGGTTGGTGTTGTTCAACTTGTTGAATCTAGTGCTACTGCTGCTGAAGGTTGTGCCTAAAGTTGATTATGAAGGCGGGCATTGCGACTTTGAAACCAGTAGAACACATTCTTGCTTTGGATGGACCCATAGAGGTCAAGCTGAGCCTGACCAGCCATATCATCGATCTGGACAGCACTACATGTGTGGATTCCATCGTTGTAGAATCCCTCCAACATCTTCATCTGCTCTGCTCCTTTGTTGGGTTCCATCTCTCATGTATGTGTTGATGCTTAAATTTTGGTTACATTAACAATTGAGAAAAACTCGTTTTAGGAGACTATCGTCTACACGGCCTACCATATCCTTATGGAAATTGGGAATAGTCTTAATTGGAGAAGGCTATGCGAATTTTTAAAAATAATAAACTAAGCAAAATAATTGAGAATTTAAATTAAATTTTTTAAGAGGGCTATGTGACATTTTAAAAATAATAAACCAAAGTAATTAAAAATTTAAATTGAATGTTTGTGCAATTTTAGAGCACAATAAATAATCCAAAAGAAAAATTCAAATTTTCCTTGGTCTTGGTGCTGCTGCTTATTGCGGGCCATTGTGAAAGTTGCTGCAACATTGCCTGTAGCTGTTGCTGAATGAAGAAAGAGGAGGCTTGATGGTTCTATTTGTCACCAGCAAAGAAAAGAAAGACACTGCTGCAGTTGGTGGAAAGAAAAGCCACTGTCTGACACCTTTTGTTAGCCACGCGTGGAGAGAGAAGAACCTCACCTGTCGGCATATCCTGCAGCCACCACGCTGTCTGCATGCATCATTCATCGCTGTCAACCACACATGAAGAGAAAAGCTACCGTCCGTCCACCACCTTTAGTCAGCTGGAGTTGTCGCTGTTGGGAAGAGGAGAGACTCCAGCCACCATCTGCAAACTAAGTTCTTTGGTAACATTTACGTTCTTTTGTAAATCTAGGAAGTTTCATGGGACTCAAAAATATGCACAGGCTCTCTGGAGAAAGACAAGGTACTGGACCTTGCCAATTCGAATCTAACTTCTGTAAATGGAATAAGGCTACGCAACAGTGCTAACAAAGAACTGGTAAAAATAATTCAAACTTTTAGTATCCCATCACATGGAAACAGCATGGGAACTTAACAACCATATAGTTAATTGTTCATCATGGCCCTGTGACTAGCATGGGCCATGTTAACGGTAATAGTATGCTCATGCACATGACCTCCTCTACCAGTGCAATTGCCTTGCCGTTTCTGCAGTAATGGCTGCTAATCAGTATAAGCTTTTTCTTTTCTTTTTCCTTCTTCCAGGCTCCAGACTTCTGCTCATTAAGCAGTTACTGGGCAGGTCATGAATCTCTAGNTAGGCACAAGGCCACGATCAACCCACATGTAAATCATTATAGATGCAAAGTAGTACAACTTTTTGGAATTACATAAGAGAAAATTATACATCTAATCATAAAAGCCTTGCATCAAAATGCATTCAAATTAATTTTATAAGTTATGGAAGTATTGCAAGGAGGGTGTGAAATT
>MNCI01012130.1:0-10668 GCA_015680685.1 Gnetum montanum
TTAAGTCTTGGATTTAATGCATACACCCTAGACTCCTATAGATGTAGATAATTGGGCAACAGCCCTTAGGATGGTCATAGTAGTAGACCTCACATCCACTATCATTGTCTGAATCAGAATTTACAGCCTCATCGGAGATAGGAATTTTTCCCTTACCCTTGTTATGTGCAAGGCTTAAATCTCTCCACTTTTTCTTTTCTTTGTCACTACTTTGCTCAACCTTAGACTCTTCTACAATTTTCAAGACTATTTCTATTTTAGAGTCTAAGGAACTCCATACATCGTCTACCTTAGCCGCTATTTCTGTTGTTAACTTTTGGATTGGCAAGGTTTTCCGGTTCACCAACTCTTTGAGTGGTGACTCATCCTCCTCATCACAGAATTTCACTCCCTTCTTGTGAAGTTAGGGATCGTAGTTGTATTCTTCCACACTTTCTCTCTTCCGTAGTTCACCCTCTTCTTGCGCTACTTATTCCAACAAGCTTTCAACCTCATGGGCTCTCAGTTGAGAAAGTCTCCCTTGGGCGTAAGTCCCAAGAGTTCCTCTCGTTTCATTTCTTAGCCTATCCACGATGTGGCGAAGTTGATCCTGCTTAACGTACCCATGGCTCGGGCAACGATGTAGCATTGTATAGTAACGGGCCATGGCAGCATCCAAGGGTTCATAAGCACCTTGTTTCCAGCCTTGGATCTGCTTACGCAAGTTGGACACCCTGGAGTACATTTGATATTTGTTGTTGAACAATTCAAGCATCGTACTCCACCTCCTGATGGTTTCCAATTCTAAGGACCAGTACCAGATCTCTGCTTCTTTAATGAGTGTCCTTGGGAAAAAATTTAGCTTCTGCCACTTGCTATCAATATTTTGCAAGGCACAGGCATCGTGGAATGCCTGCAAATGATTTTGTGGATCAGCATTTTATCCCCCTTCAAATCGTGGGATATTGTTCATGTCTAATCGCTTAATCCGACTATCCTTTAAATGCCTTGTGGGAATCCTAACTGCCTCTGTTATGTTAAGCATACTTCGGGTTGCGAGTAGGGGCTCATCATGATCATCTCTTTCATGATGTTTATGATGTCTTCGTGGTGGTTCCCTATTCTCCCTACGTCCTTGCCCTTGTCCTAATTCCTCTCGACCTTCTTGTCGAGGTATTTCATCTTCCCTTTTACTTTTACTTTGTCCGTTATGCTCACGATGGTTGCGCCCAAATGTGGAACGAGAGTGTGAATGGTGAGATGAAGGAGAAGAAGAAGGGGATCCATCACCATGGCAATGTTTCTTACCTTCTCTTAGGCTACTTCAGCCCCGATCGTTGTAATGATCTAAGTGTCTGTCCTTAGTGTGAGTGGTTGTTCCTACCGTGAACAGTTGGTGCTCACAGGGATTAGAGCCTGTAGCATGTACAGTTGATCGAAGGCCCTGATGCTTAACCTCTTCACCAGAGTGAGGAGGAGGGACATCATTTTCTAAGAAACCCATCATGAGGGGTTCCTCGTCTCCTATTTCACTAATGACATGGGGGACCTTGCCCTTCAACAGTGAATGTTGGCTCTCCTGCCTTGCATCCCAAATACGTTGGGCATTTGTGGGATGATAATCCCTCATGTCATAATCATCCAGAATGTATTCTGTGAACAGTTCTTGCATGCCAATTTGTGCTAAGGCACGGAAAAGCATGTTAGGGGCAAATCTATTTGGGGGTAACACGATGTTACCTTGCAGATCTCTCCATCACAGTTGTTCATCTTGATGGAGAATAAAAGTAAAGTCAGGGACATACTCATCAGGATGAGTATATGTGACCTTGGATTGTTTAGGACCTGGCTGATCTGGGTTATGCGTATGATGCTGACTGTCTCCTGTGTTATCCTTAGGTGAGTTGATTTCATGAGAAGAAGCCATCCTAGTGGTGTGCTGTTTTACCGTTAATTATGTTCTTAATTAACTGATTAACCCGAAGGTTTGTTAAAGCTCACAACGATGTGAGTGATATCCCTTATGTTCAATTGGCGAAAAAAACACTTAGTCCCTGGCAGCGGCGCCAATGATGAGTGGCGAGGTACCCCTACACTCAACCATATGAATACGAGCGTGTACGCATGATCCGGTCGAACTCCGCAGACTAAATGCCTTAACACCACAAGGAACGCTTGGGGTTAATCGTTCGTTGTCTTCCCAGGCTTGCTTGTATGTGTCACGGTGTATGGTTAAGCANTGATTTAGCCTAAGTGTGATAAGTAGCCAATTCCTTGGCTAGCTGTACACACCCGTGGGTGCTCGTAGCCAAGTCGTACTTATCACACGTTCTAGCCTAGCGATGAGTAGCCGATTCCTTGACCAGCTGTACACATTGGACTACCACTGGGATTACCAAGCGCAGATCCTGGAATATGCTACTGGGTTACCAAGCAGTCACAATGCTCATAGTCAAGTAGTACTCACGCGTTGCGACGAGCAGCCGATTCCTTGATTAGTTGTACACATCCGTAGATGCTCGTAATCAAGTCGTACTCGTGTGCACTAGGAAAGCAATAAATAACAACAAAACAGAACCATGTACTACAAGGTTTATCCAATCAAGTTCATCTTTATTTCCGTACACAACTTGTGTTCAGGTTACAAAGTTGCTTGGATAAAGAGCCGTTCACTCTAAGACTCCTACTGCAGGCACATGGGAAATTAATTTAACTCTGGAGTGTTCAAACTGCCAGAGCTTCGCTACTTCTAGCCAGGATTGGGAAATGAAGAGAGTGCCGCCTCTTATTTATAGATATGGTGGCGGACTGCGATATTGCGTATACGATATCGCATGGAGAGACACGATATTGCATACGCGATATCGCAAGGGATGCGATATCGCGGCGCGCGATATCGCGGCTTGTGCAATCTGCATCTCATCAAGAGGAAAATTTTTTTGCACTCTTTCAATATATTTCCAAAGTTTTGTACTAAGTCCAAGTCCCCAAACAACATATCCATACAATATAGTAGGATAGATGATATTTTGAAAATTTTGTGTTTTAATCTTCCTAGCCCAAAGTTCTAAATCCTTGTACTTATTTTTGATAGTATATAGAGCTTGGAAGCTTCAAGCTATTTTTTCTTTAATGTACTTATCTCACCTATATTTGTTTATATAAATGACACCCAAATATTTAAAAGAATATACTATTCACGCATTAGTACCTTCAGAATAGAAGTTATTATAGTTATTTCTTGTACTCTTGATCATCAATTTGGTTTTATCTACATTTACTTAAAGACTTGATAAATGACAATAATTTTCTAAAATTTGCAACATATTTTGCATACCTTTTGTAGTAGTGGAGATCAAGGTAGCATCATTTTCATACAAAAGAAGATTCATTGCTTAGGATCTAATTTTGATAGCATGATTATCTTACTTTTTGCACAACCATTCCTACATTTTAGCAATAAAGATACCAAAAGAGAGTTGCACAAAGTGTTCAATCTTGCTTAACTTTGATTTTTCTATGGAATTGAAATTTTTTCTGTTAATTATTATTTGTAATTTTGTAATCCCTTTCTCATACAATCTTTGAGTTGCTACAATCAAATGTGAAGGAAGGCCAATATTATACAAGCACAACCATAATTTTGTATAGATCACTGAATCATATGCTTTTACAAAATCAATAAAACAAAAAAAATTTTTATTTGACATTTTTGCAAACTTCATGCAATGTCTTAGAGTAACTAAGTGATCAATAGTGGAGTGATTTTGTGTGAAACTTGATATTTTGCCTTGACCTGGTTACCTTTAGCATAAGAACTGATTCTCTTTTATAGCATAGTGCCCAACAACTTAGTGAAAATATTATTTACAACAATCATACGATAATCGTTCAAATTCTTTTTATCCTCTTTTTTATATAATAAGGACCCACTTTAATAATTTTGCATATACATCAACTAAATCTACAGCTTTGCCAAATGTTAGCTTTTTAATACCCTTTGTAACTTCCTTAAGACTAAATTGAAGAGGCACTTATAATACAATAGTAGTAGAATTATCATTTTTGTTTTGTAAATAACTTATTTAAAACAAAGACATATCTTGAAAAGAAAAATCAAGTGATGAAAAGGTTTTATGATAAAAACATTACCAAAATTGTCTAGGCTCCTTTTTAATGGTGTAAGCAAAATATTCCTATTGTTCCCTTCCCTGAGAAATTTCTCTCTTGGTTCTAATTAAGCATGTATATGCCTAAACTAAACTTTATTTGTGACTGTTATTTGCATTCTTAATATTTTTCTTAGCCTGCATGCAATGCTCATTAAGTTAGTCTTATGAGTAGCTTCTTGTTGTAAATCCACAACTTGTTTAAGCTATTATAAGCAAAATTTTTTACTCAGGATTTGAAAACCTGAGAACAAGTAGTAGCAGAAAATCGTATCGGTATGAAAGGTGAGAAAACACAATTCCAAAATCCGCAATGCCAGATTCCAGATAGCCTGGAAAAGTGATAGTGACCAGGTTTGTAGAGGGTCTCCGTCCCAGTTTAGACCATGGCCCCCGGGTTTACCATCCTTGTGTAAGCTGCTGATCTTACGTAAAACGAGAATCTCGCTACAAAGGAATTTGCAAAGAAAGAGAGGACAGGGGTGGCCAAAGAGTGGAGCAACAAACGCGGTTTCATATTTGCAAAGAAGGAAGAGGTTGTCAAAAACTATGAACAAGAAACGCAATTTGAAAGGTGAGAAACTTCGCATTCAAAAACGGTTAGAAATCTGCAATTGCAAAAAACGTGAAATCAACAAACGCGGTTTGAAAGGTGAAGTGAATGAGGATTTCACAGAAACAAGAGCAACATGCGAACAAAGCATAGGCGTGTAGTAAATGGTTGAGGCTGATGGTTGCCCTACTTCTTTCTCAAGTTGCACCTAGAAATTTGGAAATGTATTTTGTCTATGCTCCACGGCTCTAGTGTTCAAAAAACGTTGTCACACTAGGGTTCAAGGATGAGTGGCATAGCTCCATAGTGGGAATTTGTAAGATATATTTGAATGTAAAATAATTTCAAAAAGTTTGAATGTAAGTTTTTTAAAATTTGGAAAATATTTTAAATCACGAGTAAGATTTTTTAAAAATGTCATTGATTAACACTATTAGTTGAGATATTATCAAACAAAAAATGGAGGAGGTCAATGTGTTGCTACTCTTATGCCTATTTAATCATATAAGTCATCCATGGAATGTTTAATCAACATATAAAGTTATATGTTAATCCAAACATTTCTTGGCTTGTTGCATGAAGTTGCCACAAAGATACTTGCATGATTTATTTGTGAACAAGAATAGTAAAGCTAGATTGAGCATGATGAAAATAATATCCTAGTTCCTTCCTACAAAAACAATTCAACTTTTAATACAATTAAAGGTTGGTTGCTTTTGATAATAGGCTATTGTAGTTTTTATCTTTGAATAAAACCAAGAACATTTTAAATAATTTTACTATAAAATAGTTTTTTGGTACCCATTTCATATGTATTACTATATCTAGTTTTGGTAGAAATATCAATATGTAATTAAGATCAAACTTCAATGAAAAATTCATTTAAACTTTAATAAAATTTAAGGATAATAATTAGGCTTAAAATTTTTCCTTTTAGAAGAGATGTCGGATTTTACTCAAGGATTCTATGGGTTAGATATTAAAGATTTAAGAATTTTAATCCACAAATTATATAATATAAGAAATATTTTTATAAATTTGATGTGCAAAGTAAATATTTACAAGTAAACTTTTAGGTAAAATTTATATAACATGTCATGATAGGCAGTGTTAGATATCAAATTCCAACCTTGATCAAGATGCTCTACCCAAATGTCCTAGAACCCAAAGTAAGTGAAACATAGGTATATCCCAAGATTTATAGAAGTTTATAACTTAGTGCTACCTAGTAGAATTGAACCTATGATATGGGGTTACTAGGTTAAAACCCGTACTATTAGGCTCTATTCAAATGTGGTTAATATAAGTTGTCCTACAATCCTTTGATGATCTTACAACTCAAATGGCCTAAATAGTACAATTACATTAGAATTGAATTTTTATTTAAGAATACTCAATCATGTTATCTTGAAATTGAATATGTAGTCATATCAATGGCCTTGAAGTAACATGGTATTGAAGATTTATAGGACCTATAACGATGAAGGAGTCCACCTTCTAACCTTATTTGTGTATTTAACTAGTAGTAGCATCCATTAGTAAATTTTCAAGTAACTTGCTACTATATTTTTCGCTTGGACAATGTACTGAAAATCTTTTGTTTGATTTGCAGTTTGAGCTCTTACTTTAGTGGTAAAAGCCTTGTCATAGAAACTAGTCATGGATTTGATTTGAGTGCTATCAAACACATATAAAGTAAAAATCTATTTTTAGGTTCAATCCTTTATATTTAAATACTTGTAAACGTAAATATGTAAAAGAAATTTTTTTCTACATGTAGAATGATTTCTAAGAAACTTTGAATCCTAATATGAAATGCAAACTTTAACTAATTGTTGGGGATAGTTGGAGATGTGTCTTCATATAGATGATCAAATTTTCTTTCAATTTTATGTTTCATGTTATGTTTAATTTGGGAGGCTAGATCAAATGGTTAGTTAATTATTTGATGGAGTCTATAAAAGAATCCATTTTCCATAAACTCTAGATCATATATGATGAGTCATGAATTTGCTGATGGTTGCGATAACGCACCCGCAATATTTCTCATGGGTCGCGATATTGCATCCTTCCTGCCACAATGTCTATAAATAAGAGGCGGCTCTCCCTCATTTAGAACATAGAGTAGATTGTAGCTAAACTCTGGCAGTTTGATCCCTCCAGAGATAGATTATTTTCCCGTGTCTGCCCACGGTGTGGTGAATGTAATTGTACGACATCCTTTATTTGAGTGTGACGTACTTGGACACGCACATGATTGGAAATAAAGATCGATTACTTCATCATTGCAGCATTCACTTTGTTATTTATTTATTTAATTTTTATTTAATGCTTTCCTAGTAAATCTCTTCTTACCCTTAAACTCATGTTAAACACGGAATGAGTACGACTTGATTATGAGCATTTGAGTGTGACTACTTGGTAACCCAGTAGTGTACCTAGGATCTGCACTTGGTAATCCTAGTGGTAGTCATGCACGAAGTCTATGATGTGTACGGACAATCAAGAAATGGCTGCTCATTGCACTTAGGCTAGATTAGATTTTCTTACCCTTTTCTCCTAGCTTAGTTAATATTACCTTCCATTGCCTTTAGGAGTAGCATTAGATTAGGAACACATCATACACCTCACTCTGGACTAAATCATATGTGACAAAGATAATACTAGTCCAGGTGGGAAGATAGCGAACTGTGACCTAAGGTTAACGATCTAGGTGCCATAACTAGTCCGTCTGCGGAGTTTGACCAGATCGCACGTGAAAACGCTTGTATTCATATGGTTGAGTGTAGGGGTACATCGCCACTTATCAATATCCCTTCTAAATTATGGGATAATTTCCCAATCTCTTCCAACATATCTTTTATATTTTTCCCAACTCCTTGGTTTGATTGATAGAGCTCCTCTTGCACACCTCTAATCTCATTAGTTTATTACTTATGAGCATTGATGAACCCTCAATTGGCCTTCAATTTTAATGAAAATTTGTTTAAATTTTTTTTGTTATATGATCATATCAAAGTACATCAATTCCTATGATAGTACATAATATGCACTCATGATCTTTTCAAAAGTTACATTTCAAAAGATATAGTGATGGCAAATAGGATCGATAAGATATCGATTTACATAGAAAATTTCAATAGACTTCTATGGTGAAGACATCAATTTTCCTTGTAAGAATAAGCTTACATTGACCTAAATCTTATTAATACCTATAGCAATCACAGTAGGAATCAATATCATTGAAGCTATGGTGATCCAAAACCTTCAGTAGAATGGAGATATCAGTCTAGATTACTATTGCGATATGAATTGATAAGTTAAGAGGCATAAAGAAATTGCATTCATGATGTAGATTAATAGGAGAAGACTTCTCCTACAATAGTATCAATACACATTAATTCCCACAATGTCAGTCAATATGTTCATATAACCATTTCTTCCAAATTAACTGTGCATCCTTCAAGTATAAAAGGGATCTCTTTAGTCAAAGAAAGAGAGATAATTCATACCCAAAAATACCCATGTCAATTTGAATTAATTCTATATTATCCAAAGAATTATTAAGGAGGCTAGTTGAATATTGTGGTAACTACAAACCATTAGAGTAAATTGGGGGGCTATTAAGGTTATTGCACTATGAAGGCAGCAAAGCAGGATCATAAATTATGTGATATCTCCCTTGTGCTCCTCAAAAATTACATTTTGCATTTAATGGCTTCAAAGTTGATTTAATTACTAAATTCCACTCCTGAACTTGAGCTAGAAGTTAGGGTGAGAATTTTTGATTTGATCAGAATTGACTTTAATTAATTGTTGTTTTGATGATTTCTTTAACTTTCAACTGTTCCTCCATGGATATGACTTGTGGGTTAGTCATAGATAAGGCAACATCCCTACAATGAAAGTAATCTAGCCCAAAATTTTGTCTAGCTCTTTAACTTGGCACCATTACCATGAAGGTTAGTAAAGTTAATCTTCATTAAGGATTTGGTATGCTCTTCTTATTTTTATTTAGTTTTCCTTTTGAATTTGGAGTTAGTCTTTACTAATAAAATGTACATATTCTTTCCTTTATTTTTTTTGTTTTGTATTTTTAGTAATGGTTTCTTTTAATTATTTTTCATGTAAAAAGAAAAATAAAAAAATTTAAAGGAAAAAGTACAAGAGGAGTTGTAGGAGCTAATTTCTTTAGTTCCTAAGATAGAAGAAAGTTATAAGAAAACTACAATTAAAGTCATAATTATGGGTGTAGTAAAAACTATTTGTAAGTTCCTAGGATTAATTACTCAATGAATATGCTAGGGAAGGTTGTGGTTGTTGATTTTAATGACATCCAAAATGCAACTTAAAAATCCAACTTGAATACAACCTCCTAGGGATACCAAAATTTATTACAAATGTATTATAAGTAGCTTAGAACATATTCTAGAAGAACCTAAATACGAAAAGCTTAGTCTAGAGGTAAACCAATCAAAGAGTCTTAAAGAAACTTCCACCAGTATCCATATAACTTCTAAAACTCTCATAACTTTCATATATCAAGGAGTATTAACTAGTAACAAAGAGGAAGTTTACTTACCTCAATTAGCTAGGGAAAATTAAGAATTTATTGAAAATAATTTTAGGGGAATTGTTGAAAATTTTGATAGCTAGCACATAAGTTTAACTCAATGAGTTCAAGCTTTAGAATAGATTTTACAATCCCCTAGCATAGAATAACTAGATAATGAGGAAATTGAATTTGAAACTCCAACATAGATTTTTGAATCGAGTGAACTAGCAATTAAATTTTCATTTTTAGTAGCATCTACTTCATTCCTAAATATCTTAGACATCATAATGCAAAAAAAAAAAATCTAGTTACAGTTGTTGTTTTTCAAAATCCTAACTTTACCCAAATATTAATTCACATGATCACTTTAGAAGAAACTACTCAACCACTAAGTGCCTTAAATTTTCAAACCCCTCTTATCTTGATAGTCATCTCTATTTCCATACTAAGTCCCATTGCAATTTCAACCTTGGGCACTCCTTCATTTATGATTAGGTGTTCTTGATATCATATACCTCTTACAACCTCTCAAAGATTAATTCCTCTTTCCTTTGGCAATATGCGCTCTAAATTTCCTTTGGGGCTAGTATATTAAGATCAAACTTTAGGAGATTTATTAAATCAAGGAATACCCACTATTCCTCAAGGAACATTAGCATTTCCCCTAGAACCATAGGCTAACAAGGTATGGGAACTTTGAGAGGAAATGAGAATCTAGGTATAGGAGGTTAAATCTCTTGTTCCTCCTAGATAAGGTAAGCTCTACCCTAATAGCACTAGACAAAAGAGTGATAGATATTGGGCAACATGTGCATTCATAGATCCATGATGATGATGAGGGAGAAGAGCCATCTCATTTTGAGGAAGACATTAAAGTTGAGAAAGGATTTAAGGTTTGATTCTTTATGTTATTTAGTTGTGTCAAGGCTAGTTGGGCCATTTTGTTGTTTATAGGTTTAGTTTTGAACATGTTTTAATTTTCATTCATATGATGTATGTATAATCTTTCTCATGGTGGACTTGATATTGTGATGGTTGGCAAACATTAAATTTTTGTGATTGTGGTATTAAGTTTCTCTATATTATGACTATTATTTTGGATAATTAAATGAAGAATAAAATATTTTATTTTATTTTTGTCCACTATTTTTGGTGATATAAGTGGATTATAAATTTGTGATTTCATAATATTATCATCATGTTTATGCTTAATGTTGGTTAGTGCATATTAGTATTGTTGGTGTTGGCGACCGTTTGGGACGCGACCGCCAACAAGTGTCCTCGAACAGGATTTAGGTGCCTGCTGGTCTCTGGCAACACCAAGGCCCAGATACCTCCAAATAAACTCAGTAGTTAATGTGAGTATGTGTGTGTGCTGTTGCAGCATGTGGTTGTGTAAAATGTAACAATTG
>MNCI01012132.1:1388-106098 GCA_015680685.1 Gnetum montanum
CGATATCGTGGCACATGCAGGTCGCGTCTCATCAATAACCTTCCATTAGATTTTGGGGTGTAATTAGAAATTTCATATACAATCAATTTTATTTTTAAATTAGATTGTAGTGTTTGAAAATTCATTAATTTAGAAAAAACCCTATTTAAAAAAAACCCTTAATTTATTGTTTAAAAATTTCAAAATGTTATTTGGAGAGAAATTTGGAAGTTCATTAGCTTAAATCATATTAAAATCCTATTGTTATGCATTACAATTCATACTGCTTACCTTTAATTAATCTTTTAGATGTTAAAGAAAAAGCACTAAATTCACAGGATAATGCACAAATGTTCTCCTCCATGACTACGATGCTTACTCTGAGAGCAAAAGGAACAAGAAAGAGTTCAAATTAGGTGTCTCGTGAGGAAGATATGGAGCTTGGAATATTCTCTACATAAAAATTACATGAATTCCCCTTGTGTGAAATGACAAGAATAAAAATTTCCTAATAGTCTATGCCTATATATAGTTTTTTATGTGTGATATCATAGCTATAGTATTGTAGATGTGATATTGTATCTACAATATCAACTTTGAAATTTTCAAAATTTTTACAAATTTTGATAGAAAAAATTGATGAATTAGATAACTTGGAAGATATTATGGTAGTCCAAAGGGCTTTTAATATAAGATGATTCCTAGAATATGGTATTTTAGTGTCAAAATGATGTTAGGTAAGGAGTTTGAGCAAGGTAAATAACCTAGAGTTTAGGGAGTGATTTGATTAAAATTTGTTGAGTTTATGAATGAATATAAATGTGTTAGGGAAGTGTCCATTATTGATAAACTATCCAAGAGGTACAAGATGATGTATAGTTGATTGTCAAATATAAAACAGAAGAGTTATACAAGTAGGTTTTTCCCAAAACAAGTTCTTGGCCTTAATGTCCTTATATAACCATACCTAAAAGTGTTTGTGGACACTCAAGGAGTTGAATGTAACTCTTATTTATCTTTCAAGACATACATGTTAGTATTTCTCTAGTAAAAAAATAACACTATGCTACTTAAAATCATTAAATTATAAGTATATATAATAGTGATGTTGAATGGTAATAGCTAGGATACCAAAAAATGATATGTGAGGTTTCTTACCATAAGCATAATAAATTCTATGTGTAGTGCATGGTTAAAGTGATCATTGTCCTATTTGCATAAGATCAAAACCTAGTTCATACCTCTTACCAGTGACATTGCATTGTATCATCCCAAAAGTTATAATCATAAAACTATCATGACTATAGGAAATATCATTACTTGACAATCAAGGACAAGTAATTTATTAATTAAGTAGTTTATTTTGAAGGAGACTTGGCCATTGGATGGAGGCTTAATGATAACAAGTTTATTTTATTGTATTTTTTATGACAATGTCATTATGTCCATGCTAAGAGCCTCTTATTATTGGAAATGAGTGTATGGATGATGTGGTCTCATTGTATATATATTTAGTCCTTTAATGATTTGATAACATGGGTTGAAATTCCTACTATTCAACTACATCTTGTGCATTATTTGAAACTTTATTGGAAAATAGATTTGCATAGTGTAAAACTTGTACATGACATGGACTATGTAGGATCCTTCCCATACGATTTGAAACTTAGTCTTTCTAGTCACATAATTTGGATTATAGTAAAAGAATCTATCATTAGATTTGATAAAAACTTGTCTAATCTTAGTGTCATGTTAGAATTTAGAGTAGTTCTTATAGATCTCATTACTCATTTAGGCTACTAATTGATTTTCATCTAATAGATTAAGATTCATTAATTGCTCCTTTTAGGCAAAGTCTACACTTAAGTCAAGGGCACAAGCCATAGTTAGGATATTAATTTCTACCTAGATTATGAGGGTAGGTAGTTTATCATAGACAAGTTCATATGGAAAATACCCTATAGGAAGTTTCTAGGTTGATTGATATGCCTATAGAGCATTATTACTATTAGTGCTCCAATCCATGTTATACCTACTAACAATTCTAGTTAGTATGCATGTAGCTTCTCTATTGGTAACTACAACATGGCCGTTTACTTAGGGGTTGTATGATATAGTAAGTTTATGATTAACCCTAAGACGTTGTGTTAGTTTCTTCAATGTAGTGCTAATAAAGTGGATCCCTTTCTCTAAAATTAACATTTGAGATACTCCAAACCTATTCACCACATGTTGCTAGAGAATTTTTGTAGTTGTTGTTGCTATACAATTCTTGACTATAGCTGCTTCTGTCCATCTAGTGCAATGATCAACTATCATGATTATATATAAATTTTCATTAAACATTGGTGTGTTAGGTCTCATGAAATCAATTTCCTATATATCAAATGATTCTAATGGATATATACATTAATATGGTCCTTCATGCCTAGCTATTAGTCTCTTGTAGCTTGTACATCCTAAGTGATCATCACATACACTTGAATGTACTTGTTCTAAGATTGTTTGTGCTTTGTTACAATGTACAACATAGAAGAATGTTTGATGCTAAAATACAACATAAAATGCCATGATCTACAATTCAAATATGTTTAAAACATTTATAGAAAACATCCTTTGAAGATGAAGACATGTTTACAAGTGTTTCTCATATTTGTAAGTGTTGTATAATATCTTGATATTGTTCATCTTCTTCTAAGTTAACTAAGCTAATTTGTTATGAATTTTTGAGAGTTATTGACATGCTATAAAACTAGTTATCATGACGACTATGATATCGTAATTCATTATATAATGTCATAGATATGATGTAGTGGATCATGGGCATGCCTATAAATACGAGCCCAAAATTATGTTAAGTGGTAGATTTTTCCCAATCCTTTGTGAAATTCTTGCAATTTATTTTCATGAACTTAGATTTAGTTGTGAATACCCACAGTGTGGTGAATTATAGTTGTACAATATCTTTATTTAAGTGAATTTTTCTTGGACATAATTCCTGACTGATAATAAAGACCAAGATTGTTCTTTATCATTACAACATTTCACCTAGAATAAATTTACATTTCTATGTCTTTTACATTTACCTTGTCATTTACATTTCCAAAGAAATTTACTATTTCATTGTTTATTAATATGGGTAGAATAAGTATAGCTGGTTTCAAGTGTAAAGTATAGTTTTTGATAACCTAATAGTAACTTTACTTAATTTCTCTAGCAGTAAAGTTACTTGGTAATCCTAGTAAAAGTTACATTAACCTATGAACTACATAACAAGTCAGGACTAGATACTTATTGCTAATAGGCTAGAATAGCTTTACATTTTCATTATCCTTAGTTAATAGAATTCATATTCATTTTTACCATGTTTACTAATTGATGAGTGACAAGTACCCCTTATGCCCAAACATATGAATCACAAGCGTTCATGCATGATCTAGTCAAATTTCGTGAATGGGACTAGTTGTGGCATCTAATCATTATGTCTTGATCATAGGTCATTGTCTTCCCACTTGGACTAGTGGTAGCTTTGTCACGTATGGTTTAGTCCAAAGTGAGGCATATGATAATTTATTGTTATTGCAACCTTATGTTACTCCTAATGATAATAGAGAAATTAATTATTTAATATAATTAAGAATGGAAAGTAAAGTCTAAACTAGCCTACATGCGATGAGTATCTATTCATAACCTTTCGTACATAGCTTGGAGCTCATGCAACTACTATTTGGATTACCAAGTGTACCGTTACTAAGAGTACCAAACGATAACACTATTGGGTTACCAAGTAATTACACTTAAGCACACATGATTAGTCATACTCATTTTGCTTAATGATAAAAATAGTAAAGAGCAATAAATGACAAATATTACAATAAGCATTTAAGTAATTAACAATAATAAAGCTAAGTGGATGTTGCAATGATGGAAGTAATCTCGATCTTTATTGCCAAACATGTAACATGTCCAAGTACATCACACTCAAATAAGGATGTCGTACAATCACTCAACATCACACTTCGGGTATGCACTGGAAACAAACTAACAAAACTTCTCTATGTCTATGTCTAAAATCTATTAAAATCTATATCCAAATCATGCACCTAAGTGTTGTATTTATTTCACAAACACGATAGCTGCAGAAACATCTAATTTGCTTTCGCATACCACACCACAAACTACCTTCGTTCCTTCTCAACAACCTTGGCCTTTTCTCTCAATTCATGATAATCTATTAATCTCTTGGCTAGGTCTAAAGCTACATCTCTTTGCCCATGGTAGTGAGCCTTAATTGTTTTCATTTCTAAGTTTGCCATGCGAAGTTTTGTAGAACAACTTTTTAATCTACAAACTCCTTCTTGTGCAAAGCATAAGTGGATGCTACTTGCTATTCTAATTCATGTCTAGGCCAACTTGTTGTTAACATGGCTAGGTTAGCATAATGAAGGTTAGCTAATGTCATGTACTTCTTCAAATCTTCAATCTGTAAGTCCTTGTTTTTCACCTCCGCTCGGTGGACCAGGGCATAGCTATCTAAGATGGGCTGCCAATCAGGATTTTGCACTAACATGGAACTGATGCAGGTCTTTGCCATCTAAATTTCTTTTTTATTAATTTGCTAATACATGCTGATCTAGTCTTGAAAGTGCTCTTTCAGCTTCTCATGCTTCTTGGCCTCATTCTACCATGCAGTTATCTCAATTGCAGACTTTTGGCATATGGTGTGTACCTCCTCCATTAAAAGGGTTTGGTTCTCTCTGGCCAATCTACTTATGTCTTGGATGACCCTCACCAATTGCTCCCTCAACTGGTGGATGCTCTCTTCCAAAATGTTTTTCTACTTCTCGATGGTGGTCAACCTTGCATTATTGTCTACTAGTGTCCTAGGGAAGAGCTTAAGCTCTTACCACCCACTTTCAATGTTTTGTAAGATGTAGGCATCATGGAAGGCTTGTAAATGATGTTGTGGATTAGAATTATAGCCTCCCATAAATTTAGGGATGCTATTCATAACAAGCCTTTTGATGCAACTTTCCTTTCGATGCCTATGGGGTATTTTAACTACCTCTATGATTTGCATCATGCTCTTAGTGGCCAACAAGGGTTCACCATCATCAAACATGTCGTAGTGAAAATTTCTATTTCTATTTGTCTGATTGTGATGTCTTACCTATGTTCATTTTGATGTCTTTGATTTTTCCTTTGGTTTTGATTTCTACCCTTATTTTTGACCTCATAATGGAGCTTTATCTCTATACCTACATTCATATTTGTCAAGACTAGATGTTGAAGAGGAAGAGGAAGATGAGGAACTAGGAGAATCACCATGGCTTCTATTGTTCTTCCCATGGTCCTTGATTTATCTTTTCTAGGTTTTGAGGAGGTCCTAGGCCTCGAGGCCCTCCCTAATCTAGGACTTACTCCATCTCCTCTAGGATGGTCTACCTTAGGTAAATGTAGTCCTTGAGTGTAGTCAAGGTGGTCATGAACATATGAAACCCCTGCATGAGGTTGGTCACTCGAATTTTCTTCAATATATATTTCATTAGTTCTCCAATGAATGTTCTCTTCATATGATGCATTATCACTTCCATGTGAAAGAGACAATATTGTTAGTTTATGGTGTGTGTGAGTTAGATTTTTTTGAAAGATAAATTACTAATGTGTTTACAGTGATTGTGTATAATATAACTAATCTAAATAACTAGCATTGTCCTTGGCAATAGCACCAATGATGAGTAATGGCCACCCCTTACATCCAACCATATAAATCACAAGTGTTCAAGCATAATCTGGTCAAATTCCATGGATGGGACTAGTTGTGGCATCTAGATTGTTATGTCTTGATCGTAGTTCGCTATCTTCCCACTTGGACTAGTGGTAGCTTTGTCACATCTGATTTAGTCCAAAGTGAGGCATATGATAATTAATGTTATTGTGGCCTTATGTTACTCCTAATAATAATAGAGAAATCAGTTATTTAATCTAATTAACAATGGAAAGTAAAGTCTAAACTAGCCTACATGCGATGAGTATCCATTCCGTACATGCCTTGGACTTCATGTAACTACCGATAGGATTACCAAGCATATTGTTACTGGGTGTACCAAATGATAACACTGTTAGGTTACCAAGTAATTACACTTAAGCACTCATGATTAGTCATACTCATTTTGCTTAATGACAAAAATAGTAAAGAGCAATAAATGACAAACATTAACTAAGAAAAATAGTAAGCATTTAAGTAATTAATAATAATAAAGCTAAGTGGATGCTGCAATGATGAAAGTAATCTCAATCTTTATTGTTGAACACGTAATGTGTCCAAGTACATCACATTTAAATAAGAATGCTATACAATCACTTAACATTGCACTATGGGCATGCACCAGAAACAAACTAACAAAACTTCTCTATGTCTACATCTAAAATCTATTAAAATCTATATCCAAACCATGCACCCAAGTGTTGCATTGATAGGCTAGCATGAAAGTGGCAATATCATATCCCCAACATTGGAGGTTGTGTCTTGATATTGAATACCTGATAACGTGGCTCTGATATCGAAGCCCTACCAAAACATAACTCATCACTAATAGTATACTTAGAGCCCTACACTATCAAGTGATCATATATCTCATTAATAGTTAAACCATATGTTTTACACTTTGTTGACTTCAAGTGAGAAGACAACAATTGTAAACTTATCATTAACTTATTAGTATACTTACATTGTTTATCCATGGATTACAAGTTGGTTGTGTGTGAACACTAGTGACTTATATGGTTGAGTGTTGAAATTATCTACTACTCATTATTGGTGTTGTTGCTAGGGATGTGTCAATGTTTACTAGTTAGTTGATTTTAAGATAGTTAGTTACATCAAGTATTGTCAAGCTTATCTTTCAAACACTTAGAATAATTTCTAAATACTCATACTTGAGCATTAATTAATTTAAAAATGACTTCTACACATAAAGTGAAATCTCCACCTGCTATTGATGTTAATGAAAGTAATGACAAGAATTATAATGAACATAATTGGAGTGGATTGTTGCAAACTAGAATATCATATGCTCATGCTAATCCTTACTACCTTCATTTTATGTTTATTTTCCACTAGGATAAATAGTTTAGATGAAGAGACTTACAAGGCAACATTGTCTTACCACTTGATTATTTAGCACCATCTATGCTCCAAGAACCTCTATTAAAATCAAGTCTTGGCTATGCACAAGGAGGGTACAAAGTTAGTAAGAACATAACAAGGCCATACCAACTAACCAAGGATCAAGCTAGGAGAGATGCTATCATGATGGCAAGATATAAATAAGAGAAAGTAAAAAGGGCATAATAGAAAATCATCCTTACAAAAAAGGAAAGTACACCACACAAAGTTGAGAAGCCTAATCATCTTCTTAGATCCAGTTCTTGATCACCTATTATATACACTGAAGATCCTATAAAGTCAAAATTATGTTCAACCCTTGCAGAGTCTCCTAGAAGAGATAAGACAAACTCCAAACCAAGAAGGAATTGAAGGCCTAAGACCTCAAATAAATCCAAAAGAGATAAATCAAGGAATCATAAAAGGAGAACCAACTGACACTATTCTCCAAGTCCTCCATCCTTTTCATCACACTCATCAACATTATTTGACAAGGGAGGATGTAGACTAAGGGATCATAATAGGGAGAGAAGAAGAAATCATGATAGACACATCAACAAAAGAAGACATCCTTATGATGAACCATATAATGAAGAAGGCAAGGAAAGGGAACCAAGACATGAGATAAGAGAAGTTTATGAGCATCAAAGGGGTCTATACTATAATAGAGACTATGAACCTAAAAAGGCAAATTATTTTGTCTAAGAGTAAAATTATTCTATCAACATGGCAAGATCTTCAAACTGACCCATCTGGTTAAGCATGTGATGTACTCATAATTTTTTCCTAAAAGTTCTAATTGGAAGAGTCTTACCTTCACATTAAGCACATTAAGCATATATAGAAAACAATTGCCACTTATCTAATAAATCTACACTTCCAATAATGTTCTTATAACTCATACAAGGTATATTTCCATTATCTCATAGATAAATTAATAAAATTTCGATTTAATGATCACGGCAATTACACTTGAGCAATATATATGTTATAAAATTTTGGATCACATTTATCCGTTTACCTTCAAACTTGGAACCCAATCGATGTACGTGGCTGAGGAGCCGCAAAAGGCCTACGCATCCTACTCCTACCACGCAAGAGATTTTATGTTACAGGATCACAGTGAAAGATATTGCCGGGCAGGATCATCGCAGACCGTATAGTAGATCTTCCTTACTGTTCCCCCATATTGGAGGTCTTGACTTCAATCGAATTACCCCATGACCAAAGCGCACCAAATTATAAAGCGAACAGGCCAAACGACAGACATCATGATGTTCCATGACGACGTAAATTTGCAAGTCCATAAATGCGTCAGAGCAGTATCTGTTATGGAATGGAAGAAAAAGCATGCAAGTAGGCCCCACTCTGGAGGAGACCGCATCTTGTAAGTGCGCTAAGCAGGTAAGCAGCAGCAGCAGATACGTTTCAGCGCAAACTAAATAAAGCAAAAGAGAAGCAAAATGTTTGGAATATAGAATTAGTATGGGTAGATGATCTGCATTATTTGCTGCTGCTGGTAGCGTGCTGCGGCGGAGCCCTGGCTCAACGGATGCGGTCTGCCGTGTCATTCAATTTTCGTTACAAGATTTCAGCATATTTCTGTTCTCATACTCTGCTTCGTTCACTTTCCTTCCAAAGGCAGGAAGGTTAAGTGAGTCCGCTCTTCTGGCATGCATTGTATCACGACATTCTGGTTTAGGTCTGCGGAATTGTTGGAAAAGGAAAGATAAAAGAGATTACGATTCTGGTAGCCGGAACTGCATCTGCATCTTGATCTGGAAAGGAACCTGAAATTACTGTAATGCCAGTTGGAGTTGGCTTCCTGATTTGTGCACCTTCTAGGACCTTAGCTTGCTTCCTCCCATACAAATGAAAGCTTCTGCATCTCGGATAACATCACCGCCGCCTATGCATTTTTCTGGCTTGATTTTTGTCTGCAAGGGTTTCAACGACCGGATGCCCGTCTTGCCTTATGTCGGTGAGTTTGTCTTTTCGACTACCTTACTCTGTGCAATGCAACAATTGGATAATCGTTCTATTGTTTTTCGTGAGTTTTCTTTCTCACTTAAAGAAAAAATTGTGAAGCTCTGTTTTGCAGCCGCACATGGCTTTTGTAATGTTTGTACTTTCCTCTAAACCTTGCGACGTAAAGCTTGCAGCACAATTACCTTGTTCTGCATAACATTAAATGAAAGCGATTCTATGATATTTCTTTTGTAATGATTCAAAATTACAAGCTACCTAATTGCTGTGAATGGAGCGCTGTTTTCAAGCCGTCAAGCTCATCTTTTATAGATTAGGTGCAGCTTGAATAGAGCTCATTTTCACGTTCTTTGTGATTTTAATCTTGTATAAACTGTTAATCAAATGTGGATTCGGTTTTGATGGAAGGAAATGTTTTTTCTTCGAAAGTGTTTGATTATGTATGTTCTACTTGCGTGCTCTTTTGGATTTCACGTGTGTTTTCCTCATTGAGAGTTCGCTTTGCAGTTCTGCATCTCTGAATGTCTTTGATAAATATTGAAAGGGTGGAAACCATGGAGCAAAGTCCTTCTTCCGGTAGCAGTTTCTCGGCCAAAAAGCTAAAGAAGAAACAGTCTAAAGAAGAAAGGGACAAACAAAAGCAGGCCGAGAAGAAGAAACGTCGTGTTGAGAAGGCTGTTGCTATTGCAACAGCTCTTCGCATAGAACTTGAAAAGAAGAAGCAAAAAAGAAAGGAAGAAGAACGGAGGTTAGATGAAGAAGGAGCAGCATTAGCTGAAGCTGTCGCATTGCAAGTTCTAGCAGAGGAGGATAAAGGAGATTCTGTTGGGTATTCAAATTTTAACGAGCCTCAGAACGCCGATAAAGTCCCAGCTTTCATTGGTCCCACCGAGTGTGAGCTCCAGCAGCTGGCAGCAGGTACGAAGGAGGTCGTCCAAAATGATATTAAGTTGAGAGGGAAGAACATCAACTGTATGAAAAATTTCGATAATCTTTTCAATAATTCTATATCTGAAGGAACAAGGGAATTAAGAGAAGAAAATGTTTCTGATGATAAAAATAGTTTATGTCGTAGCATTCAGAAATCCTTCAAAGTGTCTAATGCAAGCAGTAAGAGGGTTAGGGATGCCGAATTAGCTGCTTCATTAGCAGCCGCTCGTGCTGTAGCAGCGCTTAAAATTGCTGAAGAAGCAAGAGCAGAGGCAGAGGCTGTAAGGATGGAGGCAGAATTGTCCTCAGGTAGGAGGCTGGAGAGTCTGCAGCTACCACAGTTGGATGCTCATTTGCATGATGTAAGTCTTCCATGGTAACTCGCTTCCCTATGATTCTGGTTCACATAATCAGGAGTTTTGGTTCCGACAAGCCCCTCTTCCTTTTTATTCATCTATTTTTTTGGAAAAATAAAAGTTCTCATTAGTTTTTGTTTGTGTGATATTAACAGTCCTACAAATCGATATTCATCTATAATAAATTAATTAAGAAACATATGTAAGATGTTTTAAACAGAGGTTTTCAATCCTGATTATTATTATTATTTGGGGTTTGGTTTTTGGTTGGGGTGGGGTGGGAGAAGGGTGGTGAACATTCTGCTGAACACTTGAGAACACTAGAGAATGCCTTTATTAATGCCCTGGTTAGAGCATTGAAACTGAAGATGATTTTTTTTTTTTTTTTTTGGGGGGGGGGGGGAGAAGAATATTTCTTTATATCACAATCTAGACCATTATGATTGAACCTTTGACCTGTAAGACACAAATCAGTGTATTTTGGAAGACATTCACATCATTGTTGATAGTGGTTCAGTTGCTATTTTTTTTAAAATATGTGTGCTTATATATAGTTAACTTATTTTTTATTTAGTTTAACACTTTAAAAAGTCTAAAAAGAGTCCCTGTTCAAAAAGTACCTGTCAAAGTTTACCTCTTGTTGGGAAATCTTAGCAATATACGAAGCTAAAAATGACTTTTTTTACTAAGGCTGAAAAGGACTTGAGGGGTTCATTGAGCAGAGCCCTATACATTTTAAACAAATTTAAAGCCCTTCTTAATATAATTGGCCAGGGCTAATGTTGGTAGTTGGGAACTGCACAGAGACTAGTAGCAACTATTCTCCGTTCTTGTAGAAGACTTCGTAAATGAAGATGAGGAAGATAAAATAATCATCTTCAACTCTATCATGTAGTGATGTAACCAAAACATACCGATTCTTTCTAAGCATGGGATGTGTATCCATCAACTAATCATATTTGTTAGGTGATGAGAACACATTCATGCTCTGCAAATCTGCATTCATAGAGGCAACTAAAAAATAAAAATAAAAATTGCAAAAAGAAAAGGAAAGAAAAGAAAATATAGCAGAGCAAAATAACGGGTGATGCAAATTCAAGAACCTGGAGAAGTTTCTCTGAAGAAAGAATGCTATGGATATTTAAAAAGACGATGTATCTTTCTTATTTATGAAATCTGATTCTTTGAAGTTGTGAATAGAATGTTTCTGTAAAGATGTGAGCAGGAAATGACTAAAATAATTTTTCAGCTCTTTGCAAGAGGTTCTTAATTGAAAATATGATAATCATGCCTTCAGGATCAACCAGATATGAAAAAATTGTGAAGGTGTACAAACTGTACTTTTATGGTAAGCTTCTACAAGAAGATTGATAGATAAAACTCCTTCTGCCATCTTCACTAAAATAACTTACTTTTTTGGTTTCCATCCTTTCATCATGTAGTCTACTAAGGTTCAACTTCCTTCCTCATTGTGAGAGATGACAGACATTTTTTCTTACTGTGACATTCCAGAGACTTTCCATTGGACGTTGGTTTTGAAGCAAAATATATTGAAGTCCCATGTGCATGGCTATGTTATAAAGTCACTATTGGTATTATCTTTTATCGGTGGGGCTACTATCACCTTCAAATAGGATCTTTTAAAAATCTCATTATCTTTTTTTTTTATAAATTTTTTTTGGTGTTTTCCTGATGAATATCTGCATATGTGTTCAAGGTTGTCTTTTTGCTCTTTTAAAGACGCTCCCTGGAATTCATTTGATGAATTAGTCTCGAGTATTGGTTTCCCATCTGTGGGTAATTCGAGTCTGGGAAGAGATTTGCATTTTTCTTTTATTCTTTGTACCGCTAAAGTGAGTTGTTTAGTCCATATGGATGGGGTTCCTTTATGTTGTTCATTCAGCAGTTTTCTATCATTGGCCAATTTTGCATAAAACCCAGACACATAATTTACACATCCCAAGAAACACTGTAGTTGTAGTTTTTATTTGAGTTCATCTGGGAACTTTTGAATTGACTTCCGGATGTGTGGTTTAAGCTTTAGTTCTCCGTTTATGATTTCTACTCCCAAGAATTCTATAGATTCTTTTAGTAGGTGATAATACTAAACCATTTTCGTTGACTAGTTTTCTAAAAATATCTAAATGTTCTAGATGTTGTTCAGGATTTTTACTCATAATGGGAATATCATCTATATAAACTAAGATAAAATTATAAGATCTAAATCTATTATCCATATGTTTTTGAAAGATTGAAGGAGTTGTCTTGATGCCAAAAGGAAGAACATTCCATTCATAAAATGCACCTAGAATTGTAAAGGCTGTTTTCCAGCGATCTTCCGGTTGAATTTGAATCTACCAAAATCCAGATTTAAGATCAAATTTTGAATAGATATTAGGGTGTAACAGTTTTTGGAAAAGATCATCCTTATTTGGAATTGGATGTTGTATGGGCTTGATCAAATCATTCAGAGGTTTATAATTAATGACTAACCATTTTTTACCTCTTATTTGTTCAGCCCCTTTGTTGACATAAAAAGTTGTCCAGGCAAAAGAACTGTTACTTAGTCTGATTAAATTTTTAGCTAATAATCCTTGGATCTCTTTTTGGCATTCATTTTTTAGAGATGGTGACATCCCAGTATGATGAGCTTTTGAAACGATTTTAGCATTTTCTAAAAACTCAGTATTACACCAATGCTTTTTTTATGACGGAAGATCGTAGGGTCATCAGTGGCTAAGTTTTTTAATTTTTCTGTTATAATTTGGAAATTGCTTTCTAATTCATTTACTATGTTTACTACCCGCTGTGTTTTTTGAATGTTGGGTTTTTTCTTCTTTTTTGGGTAACCTACTAGAGTACTCGTATTGTCTAGGGATTTTAATATTTTTGATCTTGACAGGGGTTGGACTAATAACATAGGTTGCTAAGATGTCTAAATTATCTGCTCCTATTAATAGATTGTAGCTATTCATCTCACAATGGATTACTTTTATCTTAACTATATCATTTCCTAGAATAATAGGAATATATGCTTGATGTTCGTTGCCTATCCGCTGTGTATTAAACCGTATATGGATTTTTTAAGTGGGTTCCCAAACATCAGTGGGAATTATATGCCACCTTGCTAGTGATAGTTCAGCTCTTGAGTCAATGAAGGCATCAACCTTGTAGGGTTGAGCTTTATGTCAAAATTACAGACAGGGAGTTGTGTTTTACCTGTAGTATTCATTGCGATTTGTACATTTGGCATAGCATGTGTCTCTATCAGATATTGTTGTTGTTGGTAGCTATATTCTATCTGTTCTAATTCTTCCATCTCATTTGTGGCGTAGGCAATGAATTTCTTTAGTTGCGCTATTATGGTTTGCCTTAACATGGATTCACTGAGTGCTGGTGGTTTGAACTGACTTTTCTTAGTCACTTGTGGCTTAGAAGTTTGTCCTAAATGATATAACACTTTTTGATCTGCCCATTCGTCTAAATTGTTTGGCTGTGTCTCTGGATAATCTTCTAAATTTTTTAAAATTTGCTCTTTTATGTTAGCCAGTAATTGCTTCTTGTCTTCAATTTTCCTTTCAATAGAAATGATCTTGTTTATTTCAAAGATTAGGAGTTTTGCGTTGGCTTCTATGAGTTGATCAATTTCTTGTTTTATATAAATATATTCAGAGTCATGTTGGACAGGATCTAATGAGTTTGTAGAATCAATCGTGTTTAGATTGCAGAGATAGTAATAAGAGTCTATACTCAAATATTCGTGATCAGGATCAAACTTGTTCTCAGAATCTCCGAAATGCTCATCTTCCTCTGGAGGAGGATATCTCCCTGGCTAAACTCTTCATTTTCATTGACTACAAGATCATAATATTTTTCAGATAGATTATATTCTTCAATGAAGTTGATTTTCTTTGGATGCTTATTCTTCTCTGGGCAATTTCTTGCGTTATGATTTCCTTTGCATAGGAAACATCGGATTTTGGATTTTGGTGTTTTATTTATTTTTCTTTTAAACATTCCATAAAACAGTTTTTTCCTAAATTGTTTTGGCTTCCAAGTCTTTTTATAAGATTTTTTATGAGAACAGCAACACTTGTCTTTCTTATATTTATGTTCTCTTCTGGGTGGTTTAAGCCCATATTCTTCAGGGACATAAGTTATAACAGAAAGAGTGTCCTACGGCTTTTTGTTGTCTGGCTAATTCTTGATGAGCTTTCATTTCTTGACACATTACTGTGTTTGTTTGGTTTATAAACTATCTTATTTCTCCTAAACTCATACTATCAAGATTTTTTCCGACCTGGTTTAACTCATATTTGTACTTAGTAGCAAAGGCAGGTGGAAAAGATGTTAAGAATCTTTCTTTTGCTGTTCTGTCATGTGCTAGGCTTCCTTTGTAATACTAGTTTTCCATGGTACTCATATATGGTTCAACATCATTTATATCTTTCAAGTGAGACCGTAAGAACTCCCTATATTCATAGTTTTCATCCTTTTTATTCCTATAAATTCTTTAATCAGTGCATTTATGAACTGATTAGTAGGACTTTCTAATAGTCTATTTCTAATATCAGGGGGTATATGGGACCACCAGTTTCTGAGATTTCCTACAAAGTTAAAGATGCAGTTTTGTATGGCATGCTTTGTGCTTTTCTTTTCTAAAACAGCTTGTCTTTCAATAATTCCAGTTATTCTATGGATAAGTTTCATCCTATCTGCTGAACTTAATCCGTCCATATAAAGCTTAGGGTCCTTTTCACTCATTAGTCTAGAGGATACTTGAGGGTATTCCTCAGGCTGTCCTTGAGGTTGTTGATCTCCAACCTCTCTGTCTTCTTCTTCACTTTGCTGGTCATGTTCCATTAGTACGAATCCAGTTTCTTGGTTTGAATTTATCTTTGCCTTCCCTTTTTGTTGGTAAGTAGGTCTTGGCCTAGCTGTACCGGTACTACTTTTGTCTGTATGTCTTGTCTTTGGTGGAGAGTCTAGGCAAATACCATAGTCTGGAATTGTATGGGTTTCCTGAGCCTCTGTCTATCGTTTGCTTGCGTACCCATTTTTAAATAGCGTTATTAATTTTGTCAAGTTCATTTTGACTCCTAATAATTTCTCTGAGGCACGTCCGACTTGAGTATAAGGCAGAGTTTATATGACTGTTTGCCCAATTTTGCATTTTAATGATGTCTGCAGGTGGGTCTATTGATTCTTTCTGCTATAGGTAGTGTACTTTTTCTTTTGTTTCTTCCGTTGTTCCTATCTTTGCATCATTTGTAATATATGTGGTTATTGGGCTTTGATTTGATTGAGGGTTATACTCTCCTTCAGATTCATTGTCAGAACTAGAGGCTTCAGTGTTGATGTTTATTCTTAACAAGGCATCACATTCTGCGCAATGGTATGAGTTGTTATGCTTGACTGCAGCAGAATGGGGGCAAGATTCATCTAGTTCAGAAATCTTGGGAGTCCCTTTTTGTTCTTGGCTAGATGAAGATCCAGTGTCCTTAAACATGTCTTTAACGTCTAGCTCTATTCCTTTTTCTTTCAATATTTCTCTTACTTTTGCCTCAGCTTCATCACGATCAGCAGGGCTACTAAAGCTTTGAGGTTTAGGCCAAGAGACTAGAGCTTTTTTGGCTTGGTTCTTATTCGTACATTCAATCGTCTTGCATAGAAAAGAATCATCTTACGACATCCAACTTATGATTGGGTAGATAGAAATAACATTTTTCTTTATTATTTTTCATAGTGGATAGAAGTACAAGAACGATTGGTCAAGGGATAAAGAGTTATAGATTTTATGAAAGTGTTTTTCTTTGAAGTTTGGATGATAGGGCTTTCGTGAGTAATTGTGTACTCCATTTTTTTGATTTGTATGATTTCATTGTTGGCTTCCATTTTGATTCTATGATTATCTTTGAGCAGGTGGCTTCCATGAACTAATCTCATTATTCTGAGGTTCCGAAGGGCATCCTTGGTTCTGTGTGTGTATTATCTTCCGATTTATCTTGGTTCCATATTTTGTTGTAAATATCGGCAACCTTGGCTTCCATTCTTTGGATTGCATACATTATGTACTAGATCTGAATTCCCATCAATGGATATTAGAGAGATGAATGCTGATATCTGGGACTCTTTTAGGATTTTGTCAACAACACCTTGTGTTTTGAAAAGCTGATTCTGTACCTTCAAGATCGTGTGCACTCTCCTGCCTGTTCCTCTTTTCTTTCCAAAACCTGTTTCTGCAAGACTCCTGTTGCTGTGCTTACCAATATTAGTTGCATTTTATTTATGATGCGAATCTTTAGCAGGTACTTGTAACCTTCTTTTTGTCATTGCAACTCGACTTGTAACTTCTCTAGTTTTGCAACTGTTCCTTAGTCATCCTTAACAAATTGTGCTGGGATACCATATTAAGTTTGGGTTTACGCTTCATGGGAAACTCTAATATACCAAGATCATGTTAAGGAGTTCACAAACAAAATGCAACATGAGTTTGTTAAATAAGTTTTGAGCATCCTTCTTGAATACTCTAGTTCATGATGCTTGATGATGAAAAATATTTTATGATGGTCTTACACGTGAGACCTAGTTCTTTTGAACACTTGATCACAATCTTCATTTGCAACTTATTTTGGATTACAGCAGCTTCGTGGCCATTCTGACTCTTAGTTGTTTAATTTGTAATTTGTGAGTTAATTCGCTACTACGTTCCTTCACAAATACTGATAACATTCATTAGTCAGCACATGTTTCTGTTTTAACAATTTGGAAACTCATGGTTAGCCTTCTTCCATCCTCAACTTCTTTGTTGAATCTTATCATTGCTCCATTTTACCTATTCACGTCACTTCTTGGTTCTTGGATTCATTCATCAAATTCTTTTCGAACTGTGCAACTTAGTAACCCCAAACCTGTGGTTTTTAATAATCTTTCATGAAATGCTATTAAAATAGTCCTTTTGTCAGCTACCTATCTTCGTAAGAAACAAATTGTTGGACATACTCATCCTAATTACCTATGGACATTTAACAATGATGATGTGGTCATTATGCATTTTGAAGACCAAGATTTTACAAATTTTGAAGCCCGAATCATCATGGTTTAAATAATGAAAATTGTATAGTTCTGTAACAGAAGATGTTCATTTGAAAATCTTGATATCTATGTTTGACACTCTACAACCATTTGAAGAAAATAAAACGAAAACATGGGTTGATATCGAACTGTCTAAAAGGCCCTATCTAACACCTTTGTAATATTTTTCTGATTGTGATATGTTGTGGTGATTGGGCAAATGTGGTTAACACCGCTGCTGTCCTTTAGAATCTGTTTATTATGCTAGTATGAGCTGCCATATTCTTGGGCAGAAGTAATGTTTGTAAAGATCAAGTGATCAAATCTGTAAATGTCTAATCAATCCCTATTTTGCTTATGGACGTAACTTGACTTGTATTCTTATAACTTAACAGACACAGGGCCAAATGCTGAAGGGGTTATAATTTCACGTGAATGATATAACAAATAGGGTAGTTGGGCATTTGGATGTTTAGAGCACCAATAAGGAGGAAAATCTAGAGGATGAAAACAAGGACAAAGATACAGATAAAATTTGAAGATAGAGAGTTATCATGGTAGAGTTAGAGCTAATTCCTCTAAGCCAAGTTATTTTAGTCATTCTTGTTTTCAAAAGCTTTAGACTTGACTAGGATGATTCATGGGATATATTCAGCAAATGTTTTCTACTAAAGAAACTACCTCAAAAGAATACGGAGGAGAAGTAGTAGGAAGATCATGATGTCCCAACATTACTTAACCTACCAAAGATATATGTATATAAATAAAAAATAAATAAGTAAAATGTTTTCCATGCATGAAAATCCTTTCCGTTTACTTGGGTTATAAGGTAACTTTCATTAAGATTTGTGATTTGGTGGTTGATAGACACTGAGTTCAATTTTTGCTATTGCGTGATGGTAAAATATAATTAAAATTAATGATGATAATAAAAAATGATAAATAAATTTTAATCTCTAATTTTGAGATTCATTGCAATTTGTTGCAAGATGTACAAGAAAAATAAGAAGTTTGGTGAAGAATGAAAGGATTGAGAGCATTGAAATAAAGAAATTTGAGAAATGAGAAGAATAATCAAAATAATTAAATATTAGATTTGATGATAGATTAAGTAAGAATGCATAAGAAATGAGGAGTTGGTCCACACCCCCAATCAAACTGGGGCAAGTGGTGAGGCACCACATTCTATTAGCATAGCTTCATATTTATACATGGAGCCTTGCAACCATATTCCTAAATTAGATTTTAACTAATTCCTTGATTTTAGGAATTCTTCCTCATCACCTTTTATACACATCTTATTATTTAATGGATTTCTCTCATATGCACCTTGAATAGGTACATGTTAACATTATCATCCTCTTTCTTTGTTATATGTTAGATACTTAATGTTGGCATTATCCTTACAAAGAATATAAATGGAACAAGAATTAAAGAATGACCTCAGTGTGGAAGATCCACTCCAGGACATGTTGGATTCTGAAGAGCGTAGTTTGTAAGATTCCTATTCAATAATATATAATGTTGTAATTATGTGAATTATTGTTGTGTGATCCTTAATGAAGGGGCACATTGTAATCAGGGACATACGGATTAGAAACCTTTGAGGGTTTGATTCAAGTTATGTGTAACCTGGAGGGTATGCCGCCACGAAGTTAGTGGAGTTCAGATGTAGAACAAGGTAGAATCGACCTTACTGTGGTGGTAGTAACAGATTGACTAAGTCTAAGGACGCAGGGAAGACAATGCCTAGAAACATAATTCATGTATATTCACTTTTACTTGCTCAAGTTGTTGCATTTATTTGGACATTTAAGACATTTAAAGTGAGGGAGATTAGAATGTTAACATTATCTGTTTCCAATGACATTTGTGAAAGGAACATTTAAAGTGAGTTAGATTAACCTTTAATTTGCCTTTCAGGTCATTAAAAATGAAATGGTGTTATGAAAGGATTATAGAAAACAGTGCACATAATCAACCCAAAATTTTGCATGCCATCGGAAACTGATGCTTTCAATGAGTCATAAAATGGATTGTTCAAAACCTCAATATTCTTTCCTGCACAACCTCCTTCAAGTTGAGGGCCTGCCAACCGTTTCCTACTTTTTGAGGTTCTTTTGCTTTCAGGGGCCTATTAGCTTTTCCCATTACGTATGTAAGTAACGCAAACTTATGCACAATAAACACATGATTGCTTCTAGTCATGCACTTTCACTGTGTGCTGCATTGCTTGCGAACACAGGGAGGTCTTTCTTGCTTTAATCCAAAATGGTTGATTCTTGTGGATACATAGAACAAGGTTGCTATTTTAGCAATTTATGTGGGTAAGGTTGATCCTTATATACGCGATACATTCTAGAATTTCAAAAGGTTTTTCTAGAGGCTTCAGTACGAATCTTGAATGTTTTTGTTTTAGCATGACTTAGATACTGTTTTGTAGATTAAATGTAGTAGAGAATAAAATCCAGAGCATACCAGTTGAGAAAATTATAGAATTGCTGTAAATACTATGCAGAGATCGTATACAGAACACAAAGCCCATACAATGGTCGCTTCTTTCTCCCGTTATTAAACTACGATCTATTGTTGTCTGTATATTAGTTGAAATTTGGTGTATTGTTATCATTAGTTGTGAACAATACCGTATTAGTGAGTCAGTCAGTAAAAATTATTAAATTTAACAAATCATGTTTTGTTCAGATGACATCTACGGTCAATTTGAATCTTTTTCTTAATATTTGTATGTCAGGAGAATCCGAGTTCCGCTTATCTGATGTGCTATCAAACAGATCCTCATATGGGACATTCGAGTCATCAATTTTTTATGTTGTGCATAAAATTTACAATTGTTTGCTTCTTCACTTCTGATGTTACTTTTTTCATCATTCAGGTTTCCTCTCTGATGCTTCCTCGTTGTGGGTTATTTGTTAAGAGTTGACACTGAACGTCATCCTTACTCTGGTTGTCAGTTTCTTCTCACAGACATTGGTCCAATATCGAAATCCTTTTCCTCGATGTTTCAATGAAACAGAAGCTTTTCATGACTAGACTCAATTACTGAATGTCATTCTTATATTTTACTTCACTAATTGTCAGTTTCTTCTTGTAGACATTGGTCTAATATTGAATTCTTTTCTTCGATGTTTCATCGAAACAGAAGGCTTTCATACTCATTACTAGGCGTCTTTCTGCAACAAATTACCAACCTTCTAAAGCAAACATTACAATGGCAACGTGTCTCATTTGTAAATTTTAAACTTTAAATTATTTTGGTGTTCTAATACTCCGCTGGGTCTTAAAAATTGCTATAGTGAGTGTACGTTAACATATCAGTGGTCAGTTACCAGAAAACATTCTACAAAACATTTATAATTAGAAATAATTGAACTTTAATTCATTCTTTGTAATAATTTATATTTGCTGCAGAAACTGGAAACATACAAGAGCAAAACGTAGATTGTCTAATTTGTTCTTTTAAATCATTTGTGTGTAAAAGGTGTGTTATTTTTCCCTTCTGATATAATGTAGGTTGCAGAAAGTAAAAGTGCAGAACTGGAGAGAGATGAACTAAAGGTACAGGTTCAAGAGATGAAATGTGCACTCGAAGAAAAAAATAAGAAGATCATTCAGCTGGAGCAGGATCTGGAATATCTTAAAGAGTACATCACACAATGTAAATATTTAAGACTTACCTCTGCTGTAAGTGGCTGTTTTGGAGAAACTGCAAATAAAGAAGAAGAATTGTCAAGGATAACAGTGGCAAATGCTTATGATGATTCTGGTGATTCTTTGGTTGGGTAAGAAACATGAAGCTGCATTTACTTGTATTCTATGAAATGGAATTCTAAAAAGTTCTGCTATGTTGTGAGAAAGTTACCTGATTGATATGTGCTGGTCAACTCCTAGAATCCGAAAAATTAAGAAAATAAATCTAAAATATGATTAGAATTTTTATGGTTGTAATCAACTTGTACAAATTTCCGTTCACCAAGTGTATTGAAATCTATGCAGTCGGAATAAATGCATATTCTTAAGCTTTCTTTTGCACGAGGCTATTGAGTATTTGGAAGTTCAAAACTCCAAATTTCTTTTCCACTCAAAATTTCACCAGTCCAGGTTCCTATTCTCCTTATGCCTTATGCCAATATATTATCAGCTGCCACTTTTGATGTGCAGTTTCTTGAGTATTGCATGTAGTTGGTTACTTATGCCAATATATTATCAGCTGCCGCTTTTGATGTGCAGTTTCTTGAGTATTGCATGTAGTTGATAAAAGTAACCAGTTTCGAAACATACTGCCATTTTAGTTATGCAAAGACTGCTATTATTATTTCTTATGTAGAAATTTTACCCGTTTTAGATAAAAATTTTTAATGCTTAATATAGATCTCGCTTTTGCTTCTATAACTCCTTCAGGGTGCATTGCTTTAATTTTCTTTATTATCAAGTTTTTGGACAAGAAACCTATGCTGTGTAAAGGAATTTATATTTTCATTGCAAGTGGATGCGTAAGCATGGTCTTTTGATTTCTTTTTCTAAAATGGCTATATATTCTGTCTATAAGCTTGGATTTACTGTTATGGGAACGAAACTTTGGGTATGTCATAAACATTAAATGCGGTTCTAAGAAGTTACATCTGTGCATTGGTTTGCAAAGTTGTGCAAATGTAGTTTCGCCACCCTTATCCCTGGTTTCTTGATGCATTTCTGACATGAACTCACTCCAAATTCTTTTTCCATTTCGTACTTATAGGCTGATTGCTGTTTATTGTCACGCTCACTTGTGAAGGATATGGTCGATCTAGTGATATTTATTGTCAATCTTGAGTTCATGTCAGAACCAGGATATTTTTTTAACTAGATTTTTGCACTGGAAGGGTATGGTCAACCGAGTGATATTTGTTCCTCATTTTTATAGTTTAAATGTCTCACGAACCGCAACAGCTAGCTTAGCTAAGCATAGATCCGCATATTGATGCTTTTTGCCAACTTGTGTTGCTGTTAATGTACTTTATTCCATTCACGTCCCCGGATCTCGTCCGACAGCCGACTTGAATCGATTATGTAGAATGGTTCAGAAATATCCTGGACACGTGATCGTATGAATGGGACAATCTATTTCATATAGGCAGTGCATGGTGGCGGAAGAGATTAATAAAGAGCGTTTCAATATTCACTGAAACGGGTTTCGGTGGCATCAAATAGCAAATTATATCTAGAGTTGATGGGATTGAAGAGGTGGTGAGAATGTTAACATAGTCTTTGAAGATGTGTAAGATTTTGCATATTATTAGTTGGGATGAACTTTAACATCCTTTGGGAAACATCATGATTTGGTTATCTTTCTTGGGCTTCCATATAATTGTATTTGATAAGTTAACAATTATCTTAAGAATGTATCATTCTTTGGAAAGTGGCTCGAATAGCTTTGGATTACAAAGCAAGAAGAAAAGAAGTGTGGCACAAAAATAGTTTATTTTACAATGCATCAACATGAGATTTACCATTCTTTTAAGAAATTAAGATATGTAGTAATTTCACTACATCTTTGCATTTTCTTGAATAAATTAAAGGAAGGAATTTTATTGGCACTTATCTCATTTTTACTAAGGAAAGCTTTGTCAAGGATAGGTGGCTCAAGTGTTACTCATTGTCCTCTTAAGTAAGATGTTGCTAGTTTGAGTCATGCTTGAAGCATTGTGTTATGTTCTTAAGTTCTTCTCTATAGTCAAATTGTTTCTGGTTGCAACACCTTAAAAAAATAAGGTTTGAACTAGATTGTCCATTATTCCATGTAAACCTACTAGCTATAAAATAACTATACACTTTCCTATAAAGATTATTCTATGTAAACCTACTAGTTGGAAAACAACTGTCAACTTTAGTATGAAGATATTGTAAAGGAACTTTCTATTTAAATTAAAACTAAGTGGATATTTCATAAACTTGTATTTCTATTTATCACTAGTTAAAATCCCTAGTAACCATTCACTAAGCATTCAACAAATCTAAAATCAATTTCTTTTGAAGCATTATAAGTTACAAGGGACATATAAAAATGATATATATAAATAAAAGAATCCAAATTCTCAGTTTCAATAATGTTTTTCAATTCCTTTACAACAATGATTAGTTTGAGATAAAGAAAACTAAAGGGAGATATCACAGAAAATAAAAGCATCTCTATTTCAAATATGCTAATGTAGAAAAACATTACATAACTACTACAACAAATTATCTAGAGCTCTAGAACATGAATTAGGATTAGAAACAATAACTTAAGAAACTTAATCTTTTAAATTGGCAAAACATTTTTCCTTGGTAAATTTGGTATGAAGATATTTAGAATAAGAATTTTTTTGATATCTCTACAAAGAGAATGAAGAATGGATCTTCAAAGAGTCAATGTTCTTAACCTAGATTATGTTACAAATGTAAGACTTGATACTTTTTTTGATTCTATATAAAAGTGACCTTATCTAGGGTCATTTCTTAAGATTTACAGATAGTTATAGCCCATGCCAATTGCAATGGCAATTGATGCGAGGCTCCTTGAATCACAAGTACAACTAGTACATGATGTAGATTATAATTGTTGAATGGACAACCAACATAGGAGTCCAAATCAACAAACAACATATGATGATAATGTAAGTAGTTGTTGCTTAGGATAATAGATAATACTGTGAACTATGCCAAGTGCACTATTCACTAGTCATGCATCTTGTCAAAGGTTAACTATGAATGTTACTCATATATCTTCGTATTTAAGTAAAGATCACTGAATATCATCTCCATCATTCTTTGGGATTTTGAATCCATGGGAATCTTTTTTAGCAACACACACAACAATGATCTACATTTTTTGTAACATTTTCTTGTTATGTGATTGCACTTTTCCTTTTTGTATTATACAAATGCATTGGGTCTTCAAAATCATTTAATTGATTGGAAATTGATGGAAGATTCATTCAAAAATCCAAAGATTCATAGTTTTCATTAAGACTTTTCCCCTCTCTAAAATGCATTAAAACTTCCCTAAATCTCTGTTGTTTTGGATAATTTCTAGATTGATGATACATTGCATTTAGCACAATTAATGGATTGAAGGATTGCCAAAATTTGACCAATATTTAGATTTTTTGATGCATAGGTTATGAGATCAAGCATACGAGGAAGTTGACCTAGGTCTCTTATAAGTAAAACTAATCTTCCATCAAAAAATTCATTATGATGCTTTGGAAATATCTCTCTTAATCTTCTTTCAATGCTTTATAATAACCTTCCATCCACAAAACTCATTTGATCAATGATTATATATCTCACTTAGAAAACCTGATGTTTTATACTTACTTTAGTAGAGCTTGAAAGTTCTTTGTAAGCACCTATTCCAGGGCTTAAATTGTTGGAATGAATGGTAGTGGCATTTATGTTATATGTTGTAACTCTTGTGGATGCCATGATAAATAAAACATCATGTTTAATATGACAATACTTCATGAAAGCATTGTGAATTACACAATTAGAAAAGAATGCAACTTGAATTTGCTTCAAACACACATTTGATTAGTTGGATAAAAGTCAAATTATGGAATTACAATCCAAGCATCCACTTATATAGTGGGCATAATGCCATGCTTGGATAAAAGATAAATTATAGAGTTACAATCCATAATTAATTATGGTCAAATTAGTTGTTTATAATTACATAATCTTTTAGCCATATTACATATTTGGCTTTGTTATTTTCAACCAAAGTGTCAGCGATTAGTAACGGAAGATTCAACCAAATCAAAATCAAAATGCTCAAGATTCAAATCCCAATAACAAGAAACAATTAATAGATTTCACTAAATCGCTAGACGTCACTTGGCATGATTGGAATTGAAATCTTGGTTCGTATCAATCTCTAGTGTTGGAGTGATATCTTGACAAGGAGCTCTTTGGATTTTCCTACAAACATATCGATTTAGATTGCTAGGTTGCTATGGAGTAATATGAAAGCCTTCTATATTGATTGGAATCATTGAGGTGGTAGCTAGTGATATGTCTGATACTTCAAATTTTTAAAGTATGAAGATATTGTTTTTTATTGCTAGAATTTATGCAGATGAATATTCTAAACAATGATATCAATTGGTATCATTGGAATCTATAACCAGTGTTATCACTTGCAATTCAAAAATTAAGTGCCTGAAATAAACTTGATTTAACAGCAAACAATATCAAATCTTCAAAATTTATCCACAATATTGAGAGACATTAGAGACCATAAAAAATCTCAAAAAATAGACATACAATGAGATTTAATTTGAGATTCAACATGAATTCTTAATTGAAACTTCATAGAACATTTCACAATGCTTGAGAAAAATCAACAAGAAGTCAACCCTCTAAGGGGTTAGATTTGAAATTCAAATACTTAGAACTATATGACAACACTGGATCTATTAATCTTTAATGCCAATTAGGCTTACAACATCCAAATGCCTTTGAAATTGTGAGAAAGGGTGAAGATCATGTAAAACCTTAAAAAGAGCTCTCCAAAACCTTTACAAATCAACATGAAACACTAATTTAAATGAGAAAAATACAGATTATCCAACATGCAAAGCTTCCTAGCAAAGGAATTGATGAATCTTTGTTGGAATCATAGATCCAAAACATCAAACACTTTCAAGTAAACATCTAAACTTCTAACATTCACTGAGAAAACATGAAACCAACATATGAGAATCTATTGCTCATGAAAATGTAAGATAATAATTGATAATTGTGAGACTAATTGAGAGAAACTTAGATTTAATTATGAGGACATTGTGAGAATTAGATGAGAGAATTGTAAGGATCTCAAATCATTGTGAGAAATTCATGATATGAGAATGTGACAAAGAAAACAAAAATGCAAACCAAAACATAAGGAATCACCAATATACTTCTTCTCTTCTATTCACCTTGAATTTGAAATAAAGTGCTCGCATCAAGTTTATAATGAAGGAGAGGACTTTTGTTTATACTTTTTTAGAGATACCTCACTTTGATGAGGAATTCATGTGGGATCATTAATCCATTACAAAAGTGAATTGTGCACATGCACTCATATGAAATAAAACATAAACTTCAAACTTTGAAAAGTATATTTAGCTCCTAATGAATTCTTATGACTCTTAACCTTTGAAATCTACAAAACATTACATGACTCCAAATTAATCATGATATGAAACATAAATTTGAGAGCTCATTTTATGGTCCACATGAGAACACAGCTTACCTATTTCCAACAAAAAGTACCAAAAATAATCTACTAGCATATTAGCTATTACAAAGAAGAGGTGTCTTATTCGTAAAATAATCAACACATCTCAAATTCTTCTACTTGTTTATTTTAAGGTATTATAGTTAGGAACAACTATTACATTTTATAATTTAGTAATCTAAGTTCTTCTTTACACTAGTTAAACTTGTCAACATGAATTACCTTCGTTAACATATCCACTGGACTTTTCAATGTAGGAATCTTTATTAGAGAAAGCCCTTCTTTTTCAATTTGATCTTGAATGAAATGGTAGTTTATCTTAATGTATATTTTCCTTGCATGGAACTTGGATTTCTTTGATAGGAAGATTACATTTTGGTTATCACAAGAGATGTTTACTTTCTTTTGCTTTTGTCCGAAGTCATTAATGAGTTGTTATAGCTAAATTGCTTTGTTTCTTACTTAAGAAGCTTCTACATACTTTGCCTTTGTTGCTGATAAAGCAAAACAACTTTGTCTCTTTCTAATCTAGTTAATCATACATGTGTTATTGCAAACATATCCACTTGTGGATTTTTGATGATCTAGATCACCTTTCCAATCTGCATCTACAAAGTCATGCAATCCAATGGAACTTTTCTCATAATAGATGACAAAATTAATAGTACCTTGAAGATATCTAAGAATTCTTTTAATAACCATATAATGTTCCTTACTAGGATTACATATAAACTTGCTCATAGCTCCCATAATATATGCATTATTAGATCTAGCATAGATCATTGTATACATGAGGTTACCTACAACATTAGTGATGAGCAGCAAAGTAGACCCTACGTCTAACCACAAATCACATGTGTTTATACTTGATCTAGTTAAATTTTATGGACTGAGACTAGTTGGATGTTGTAGATAGTCAAATATTGAATCTTTGATCATTGACTTCGTAAGCACACTTATTTGGGCATGATTCATATAGTTTAGTGTAATTGAGTTACATGATTAGAGTATTATTTATTAAAATATTTAGAATATCAAAGTAGTAAATTTCTAACTAATCTAAGTACAAAGAAGTAAATTTAAATTAGCCTAAGCATAGAGCATCTGTTACCAACTTGCTATACACATTTTAAATATGTATTAATGTCATTGGATTACCAATAGTTTACTACTAAGCGTACCAAGTGTCATTGCTGGGATTACCAAATACTAAGACGTTTATACTTGAAGTTGGTAGTACTCATGCAAATTAGCTAAGTTTAATGAAAGTAAATCAATTAACTAAGTTAATGAATTTAAATGACATTAAAGTAATTTGAAAAAAAGTAAATTAAAGTGCTAATCCAAGTGCTGCAATGGGAAAAAAAATAGATTTGAAATTTATTATCACCATGAAAATGTGTTTAGGTATACATTCACACGAATAAAATTCCATTCAATCTACTTGATTTACATTGGTAGCACTTGATGGAAAATTTTAACTTCTATGGAGATAAATTGCAAGAGTCTAGCTAAGGTATGATAGAATGGTGCCATAAAAGCAGTGGGCATGTGCCATTGTATAGGCATTTATTGTGCTTTTGTCAACATTAATGCATTGACAAAGTAGAGCATACATTAACATTGATGTGAGCCCTTGAATCAATGTTAATCATACTTCTACAATTGATTAAAAACTCATCATTGAGTCAACAAAATTGGGATCGAGTTTGTTTACAAAATTTTGAAATTATTAGATTGATTGATGAATTGACTAACTACATGACTGATTGAGCTAAGTGTTGCATTACAAATTATTTGAGTGTTTATAATGAAATTGAATAAAATTAAATACATTATAAAAAATTACTTTGTATAGACATATACAAAATTGATCAAGGCATATACCTCAATTTTTACTAGGAGGTGGTGGCTCCTACAATGCCACCTCATGCCTTGGAGTAGGTTGTGGTCACTTAGTTCCTACTACATTTAGTTGAAATACATCCAAGAAGGCTCTCATATTTTCTCTCTTGTTCTATGATTATTGGTTTTTTCTACATGCCTATTTGGTTCTTGTAATAATTATTAACTTTGTCATACTTCATGGTCTCATTATTTCAAGTGATGATTTTAATGGCTGATTTTTACCTTATTACACATACTTCCTTCATTGAGAGATTTTAATTTTCCACTGTGAATTTATGTATGTCTACCTACACTTTGACCAACTACTCTTGCTAGTACTTAAGATATTCCTTAAGTTTCTTTTTTTTATTTTCGTTGCTAGGTCTCTATTCTTTTTGCACACCTAGGCAAGGTTCTTATTTGCTCCTTGTAACATTGCATCTAACAAGGTTGCATCCTAGATGGCCCTCTCTTTCTTTATCCTCTTCAACCTAATTTTATGTAGTCTTTACTATCATGAGCTTACCCTTTGTCTTGATCAATGTAGACTGGGTTGTTGTAACATCTTTTGGGATGTCAAAGACATTTAGAATCCTTGGCCTAGTTTCTACTAGTCTGCAACACCTCCTCATGCTGTGATATGCTCATGTCCTTGTAGACATCCAAATGTCTACCATGGTAGCAAAATTTGTAATGGATGTTAAAAGAACCTTGAATGCTTTTTAATTCTATCTACCACCACCTCCGTAGTGGTCTTTTATTCTTTATGTGACATGATGACTATTGTTATGTCTATCTCTTCTTTCAAAACCATTGAGAAAGCTACAATATTGCCTAATATTTTGGACATCTATTCTATGGGCAATAAGACTATAACTCCTCTAGGGTTTACTTGGATAGTAGTTGGCTTCTTCTCATTAAAAACAAGTTAGAAAAGTTATTTTATTGCCAAACAATAGTCATGGAGACCTCATTTAAATGACTCATAATAGGATGATAGTCTATGGGCTCATCCCTAGGTGCTTGTAGCTACTTTATGCACCTATAGTATTCTTGGTTGGTGGTGGTGATGCTTCTTCCTTTTGAAGCTGTGGAGATGAATTCTCCTTCATCATCTCTTGTTATGATGCTATTGTGGTTCTTCGAAGCACATCATTTGAGTAGCAGGCTATTCCTCCCCTTTTGCAAAGTTTTCTGATTAGTAATAGGATGGGGAGTGTCTTCTTACCCTTCTTGTTCTCTTTGGAATGCTTTTTAATTAATTGGGGTAGGTTGACTAGAAACTTCCTGCTAAGTGCTGCACATGTCCTAGAAAAGAAGGATGTGACTTTGCTAGGATGTATCATTGGATTTAGATGCTACATTATAATCTTGAAATATATCCTTTCTATTTTGATAATCACACCATACTCATTATGGATAACTTTGTAGCATCTCTAGGTTCACTCCTTACTTTTAGTATTAGGTTATGTAAGTACCTCTACAAGCTTAGCTCCTACATTTGGGAGTCCCAAGGAATTTGTAATGGCTTTCACCAAGTAGGATATGGTAATGTCCTTGATTTTAACTGTAGCATCTACTTGGTGACTATTCTAGAATAGTTAATTTTTGCTAAGATAATAATCTCCACTAGTAGAAATGGTTGGCCAAAGTGATGATGTCTGTAACTACTCTAAGACCTCTTGGGAAGCAAACTCAAGAATCATACAAAGTTGGGCTCATGCAGGATGGTGCTCTAAATCTCCTTAGTCCTAATTCTTTATAGGAAATTCTAAGTGAGTGTGACCTTTAAGCTTGGGCTAGGCCTAGGCACTTCATCTTGCCTAGATTATTGGGTTCCCATAGTGGCAATCTAATGGATAGATTTGACTCAGTCTCTTTTCTAAAAGGTCCTCTTGCATGCACGACCTTGAGTTCTTATTGTGGGTGCTCTTGTCCTTACCCTTTTTCTCCTTTTAGGTGCTTTTCCTTCCTCAAAGATAGAACTTTGGCTTGTGAACCTTTCTTTGGTGGCATCTGTAATCACATGGACAATCAACCATTAGTCTTTGATTACTTTACTTTATACATTATTACCTTGATCACCCCTGAATTAGCCTATGCTTACAAAATTTAGCATGAATGTCCTTTAGTAATCATAGGTTGTTGTTCTAGGGATCATAAGATAGCTAATGGTTCCTAATTTATTATTATTTCAATAATTTATTATGGTTAACTGCCTTAGCTACTTTGAAATGTGAAGTATTGGCAATTGCAAATTCGTTGCCCCCATAACATAGAGCTCGACTCTGGAAGCTCATAGGCTTTTAAACAATTGAATTTGAGTTTTTGATTAATAAGATATTGTTGTTGGATGTCTTTAGGCTCTTAGAACACCAAAAAATTTCATCTTGTTTGAGTGAAAATGACAAAATTTGACTAATACCCCATGCATATTTATATTGTTTTTGAGTCAATGCAGCTTTATTTCTATGAATTTAAGAGCAAAAAAAAAATTAAAAAATGTTTGCATACAAACAGATGTTGTTTGGCTTGTGCAATGCCCCTACAACATTTCAACAACTAGTTCTAAGCATATTCCAACAGTAGATAGGGAATGACGTGGAGGTCTTTATGGATGACTTCTCCACTTATGGAGCAAACTTTGATCAAGCCTTGGACCGGTTAGAACAAGTGTTAAAAAGATGTGTAAAAACCAATTTGAGGCTCAACTAGCAGAAAAGCTATTTAATGGTCCAAGAAGGCATAGTACTAGGGCACAAAATCTCACACATAGGGATAGAGGTAGACCTCGAGAAAATCAAAGTTATCCAAGGAATTACCCATCAATCGGAAACTGTCAAAGATATTTGGTCATTCCTTGGACACATTGGTTACTATAGGAGATTTATTGAGAAATTTTCAAAGGTTTCCAAACCATTGGTGAAATTAACGAAAAAGGATGTACCTTTTGAATGGACCAGGCAATGCAAATTAGCTTTCCAAACTCTAAAATAGAAGCTAGTAGAAACACCCATTCTACAAGCCCCTGACTGGTCCAAACCATTCCATATCATGATTGACACGTCCAACTATGCCTTAGGAGCCATACTTCCATAGTTAGATGACTAGAAGCATCCTTATTACATCCACTATGCAAGTAGAAGTATCTCTGGTGCACAACTTAACTACACTACCACAAAGAAAGAATTAATGGCTGTAGTGTTTGCACTAGAAAAGTTTAGACACTATGTATTGGGATATAAAGTATATATACATACAGATCATTATGCAATCTCATTCCTCATGAATAAGCCAATGGTAAGCCTTCGTATCATATGATGGCTTGTAATCTTACAAGAGTTCGATTTAATGATGATCAATTGCAAAGGCACCAAGAATGTAGTTGCTGATCATTTATCTCGGTTGTGATGGGACAACAAAGAGGATGAGTATCCAATTTCTGATCATTTCCCTAATGAATTCCTCTTTGCTATAATTAATCACCGATAGAGAAAAATTGGTATAGTAGCATTCTTACCTATCTCCTCACCCAACAAACACCACAAGAGTTAAACCTTAAGAAGAAACAACAGTTTCTTCATCGAGCCAAGTACTTTATGGAAATTAATGGGCAACTATACAAAGTGTGTCCCAATGGCTTGGTTTAATGGTGTGTTCCTGATATAGATCAACTACGAGTTTTCCAAGATGCTCGTGAGGGTCCTTGTGGGGGTCATTACGCTAGAAGACAAACGGTCATCAAGATCTTGCTTGCAGGATATTATTGGCCTACATTGTTTTAAGATGCCCATCAATTCATTCAATCTTGTGAGCGCTGTTAATGTGATGGGGGAATGAATGCTAGAATGGAGGGTTCACAATAATGGATTCAACCATTAGAACCCTTCGACATTTGGGAAATTGACTTTATGGGGCCCATTACACCAATGTCCAATGGAAAAGCTTATATCGTAGTTGTCATTGACTACCTAACAAAATGGGCCAAAGAAGCTACTATTAGAGATTTTACATCATCTACAGCTACACAATGTGTTCAAAAAAAATCATGAATAAGTTTGGTGTGCCACATGCACTTATTTCAGACAATGGTACACACTTCACAAGTGCAACTTTTCAGAAATTAATGCAACGCTTAGGGGTTTAGCATAAATTGACTACACCATACCAACCCCAAGAGAACAGTCAAGTAGAGGTCACCAATAGGGGGATTTCGAAAATATTGACAAGAACTATTAGCAAGTATAGGAGAGACTGGAGCACTAAACTGAATGATTCTCTTTAGGCATACTGCTCCACATGGAAACTCCCTATAGGCTACTCTCCCTACGAGTTAGTGTATGGGATGCTTCTGACACTTTCTATTCAAACTAAGATCTGTAAACTATCCATGGCATGTGACCTCAACCTTGACCTTGATCTAGCACAAAAACAATAGTTAGTAACCCTTAACTTGCTAGATGAAAACTGACTAGCTGCCTTGTCATCTAATTTTTTTCACAAGGAATTCAATAAACAATGTCATGACCTAAGAATTAGGAAAGTTAAATATCAACTAGGAGATAAGGTTCTCTACTGGAATCCCACACATGTGCCACAACATACTAAATTTCAAACACTGTGAGAAGGACCTTATATTATTTATGCAACTTTTCCTTTGGGGGCCATGACAATATAAAAAACTGAGAGCCCAGACAAGAAACTGTTGGTCAACATGGAACAAACCAAACCTTTCCATGAGCTTAGGATAATTAGCACACATGCTACCTCTATTGGTGGACAACCTTGTTTACTATTTCAGATCTCCTCCTTCCAACTCAGCGTGGAGGAGATGGCCACCTATGCTAACCGTTCTAGGCCCTCAGTTCTTTTTGAATTTTTTTTACACATTTTTGTTTTATGCATTTTTCCAACTTTTCTTATTTTTATTTTACAACATTGTTCATGTTTTTACTATTTCTTTGTTTGCTTGATTTACTTTTATTCAGCATCCAAGAAGTGCTCATGATGGTGGATTGAATTATATCATAGTGATTGCTAATGTTTGGTTTTTACCTTTGAATTATGATGCTGATATTAGGGTATGGTTCTTTTGGTAAAATAGGAAATGAGTCCATGTTGTCCACTTATCCATACAACTCTATGGTCTCCTTTGGCTTGAAACTATACAGTCCCTTTTTTCTAAGTAAACTTGTTAATAAATTGGTGGCTAGGTATTTTTCAAACCAAGAAAAGACTCAAAGAATAAAAAGGGTGTGACTTCAAGGGGATTCGATGCATTTGTGCTAGCCATTCTCTTGGGTGCTTGGATGCTTTTTCTTGGGTTTTTTGCCAATATGGACATTGTTCAAATATTAGGAAGTTGAGTGAATAAAAATAAGTCTTTGCATGGTGTGGTTCTCACGTAAAAAAAAAGTAAGAATTCAAAGCGCACCCCTTAGACACAATAATGAAGTATGGGCTACACTGGTTATGGAACTGGAAAGACATGTTACCCATGCCTAAAGGTTCCCTCTAACTAAGGCCCTTTTTTGCTTCCTACTTCTCCATCTTGCTCTCCTCGGAATGGTGGTGACTCTTTGTGGAAGCATTCAAGTGGATGGATTGGTCAACTGTGTTAATGTGAGGTCACTTTATGTGGTTTTTTTGAGTCTAGATTTGGGATGAGTTCTACTCAGTTATGTTAACCTTAAAATACACAAGGGACTTTACACAACCTTGTTCTTGGGATTCCATTCCATTCTCTCCTCTCCATATTTCTTTCCATTTTCCACCTCATTACCAGTTTTATCATTAGTTCATCTCTGGGTTGATGCATTATTTTTATTTGGTTAATTCTTGTGAGTAAGTTTTTAACTCTTACTTCCAAATGACATTCCTAGAGCCTATGAACTCTTTGGTTTGTGGGTTGGTCAGGGCATAAAGGCATGAGCCTACTTTGGGGAGGACCCATTNGGTCAGGGCATAAAGGCATGAGCCTACTTTGGGGAGGACCCATTGGCATTCCTTTTTGGTGCAATTGTTAACTTCTTTTCCATAAACATTTCTTGCAGTCAATCATTTCTTATTTCATCCCTATCCATGACATCCATTTTATTGGTATTGCCATTGTTATTTTTCTCATCTTTCTTGTTCCTCATATTTTTCCATCTTATAGCTACTAGAGGTTTGCTTTTAGTCATGGGGGCCATGGCACAAATTTTTTAATTTTTTCCATTCTACTATTTGCCTAACCCCTACACCTTGGGTAGTCACTAGTGCTAAATCTCCGAATTAGTTTCTACCATAACCACAACTTAGCCAATGCACTTTATATCAAGGCAAGGTATCAACTGCATTATGGTTTGTCTATCCTTGCTTATTTGTGACTGTGTTGTATGTGCAAATGGTGATCATACAAACAATGGACTAGGCTTGTAGGAAGCACTCAGGATGGACCGAAACTGGAGCGTTTACAAAAGAAGCAAGTTTGGTGGCATGGCTATGGATAAACAACGAAAGGTGCAATCTCGGCATTGGCGGCAGCAAGCTTCATCTTTTCTCTCTCTCTCTTTCTCTTCAAGCTGTTAAATGAAGGCTTAGATGTCATTTATGTATGAGTGTTCACCACAATGGTCATGAACACTAATGTTGTAATATGCTTATTGATTTGTTCACTGGGCATGTTGAGTCTGTCATCCCATTCCATCGTTAGTTGTCATTTAGTCAATAATCCCATACCTTCCCAATATTTTGTAAGGAACTCAAGGACAAGTTTTCATTCAGTCATGGGGGTATGATGAACCGTGATATCGGGGTCATGATATCACATCTGCAATATCACGTCCATGATATCGGAGCCTACCATGTGATGTCGGATACCCAATATCAGGACCTGTCTCCTTGCCTATAAATAAGAGGCAGGCGCACTTGGTTTTGCAATAGTTAGTTAGACCCTTAGCCGAACTCTTGCCTTTTCTCCCTCCTTGAGTTAGAATTATTTCTGCATGCCTGCAGTAGGAGTCATAAAGTGAACGGATCTTTATTTGAGCATTGTGTACCTAAACACACCTTGTGTACAACAATAAAGAAAAACTTTATGATAAACCTTGTAGCATCCAGAATAGATTAATTACTGTTAATTGATGTTATTAAATGCTTTCCTAGTTAATTAATGTCTTCTCTCATCCTACACTTTCTTAAGTAATACACTTAGTACGACTGCTTCGAGCATGTGTGTAACACTTGGTAACCTAGTAACAATTAGCGTTTGGTAATCCCAATAGTGTTGCACTGGTTCATGATGTGTACAACAAGTGGGAACGGATGCTGGTGTTAGGATTAGTTAGAACTTAGTTAGTGAGTAGTTAAGTTAAATTAGTCACTTAGTTATCTCTCGCCTCCCTTATTAGCATAGGACATAAAAACATAAAAGATATAAAAATCATATGCCTCAAGATTACTTAACCATACAATCATGACATACAAGTAAGTTTGGGAAGACAACGATTAACCAACTCATCCTTGTTCCATAGAGGTGCATAAGCACTTAGTCCTTGGAATTTGACTAGATTGTGCGTGAAACGCTTGTATTCGTATGGTTGAGCGTAGGGGTACCTTGCTGCTCATCAGTTGTATCCACTGTGCCCATCCAGAAAACTATAGTAGCGATGCTCTGCAATGGTGTCTAAGACTTGGTCGACGAATGGCAATGGAAAGTGGTATTTGAATGTTACCATGTTTAGTAGCCTAAAGTCTATACACACCCTCCATTTACCTCCCTTGTTGGCACAATAAATAATGGACTAACCCATTCCCTATCAGCAATGGGGTAGATGAACCTAGCTTTTAGAAGTTGTTCAATTTCTTCTTTAACCACTTGCTTCAGACTTGGGTTCAATTACCTCTACGATTGCCGTCGAGGCTTCACAGAGGGGTTAGTGTAAATCCTATGTTGGCATATCCTAGGGTCTATTCTAGTTAATTCAGGATATGACCAAGCAAAGGCTTTCGACCATTTGTTCATCATTTTCAGTAGTCTCTCTTTTTGTTGAGGAGCAAGCTTAGCATTAATAATTACTAGTTTTCCATTTTTGAGAAATGTATGCTCCATACTGGTGGGCAACAGTTTTAACTCAAGGGGCTCTTACTTAAAGTTGTTAGGGATTTCCAACTTCCCCCAGTTGATATTTTCAATATTAAGACTTGGAAGTTGATGATGGACTTGCTCTAATGTGTCTATGCTATTGATGTAAGCACAAGTCAAACCCTTAATTGGTTCCATGCATATAGTTGAATTGCTCTCTTGGTCAGCTGTCAGCCACTAGGTGCCTTCCTATCTTGTGGCTACTGCATATAGGCATCTTTGTATGTTAGTTACTTGTGCACACTAGTTGCATGTAAGCAATGTTAAACATTGTATGAATTAGGACTTCTGCACGCAATTACACCCTGTGTCACTGTATGTGATGCATGAAACTTTCTTCTTCTCGATCTTTCCAAATGTATTTTTCTTTGATATCTCTAGGGAAAGACCATGTATTCCTAGGTATGCATCAATTGTGCTTAGCCATGCTCTTCCCATTATTATTGGGCAGTCCCCATTACAATTTTTGACTTGAATCACTAGGAAGTCAACTGGATACAACCATCCACAAATAGTGGTGACAATGTCCTCCACGAGTCCTAATGGGACAGTAATGGACTAGTTGACAAACTCTAAACGAATGTTACTCTTTTTTAGTGGAGGTGGGTTCCAGGCTTTGTACATTTCTTGAGAGATTAAGTTGACACCAGAACCTGAATCTAAAAGAGCTTTGCAAGGTTCATTTCCAATGATTTATAAATATATAAGAGGACTCCCAGGAATAGAGAATTTCCTAGGAAGATGGTCAGCCTTAATCCAATTGGTAATGGCATGCATCAACATGACCGTGTGCATTGCATGTGGACTTTGATTTGAAGAGAGTTTTGAAGTTTTGAATGATGATGAGGCCTTTGGAGAGTTAGTTGCTTGTGATTGCAAGGACTTGGTTGGACTGTTGGTCCTAAAGAAAGGTCTCTTCTTTACACAGTTTTCCAAACCAATAGTAGGATGAGGATTAACAGCCCTTGTAGCATTACATTGCTGCGGTTGGGTATGGAGCTCACCTTGCATGGCTAGAGTAGGTGGTAATGGAGTTAAGGGTGGAAGAGATGCAGCTGGATGATAAGGATAGTACGTTTGTGGAACATCACCCCTAGGAGAAGGAGTTCTATAATATTGATGGGCTTGGTAGTAAGGCTGGGGAGTGACGTGACCAGTAGAGTCATGTGGGGAGATAGGTTGCTGCACGTAGTATGCATATGGGTTAGGTTGATGGTAAGGGTACTATTGATGTGGTGGTGGCATTCCCCATGATTGTGGATGCTACCACTATTGATACTGCTCATTTGGTTGTGATGGAGTTCCACTTGGAAAGTACATCAAGATTGGTGGAACTGTCTTCGGTTAGCTTGGGGATAAGGTAACCTTCGGGGTGTTTACCTTCTGTTTAATCATGGGTTAAGTGCATACACCCCAAACTCTTGTAGATGTGAGATTGTACGACAACATCCCTTAGGATGGTCATATTGTCATATCTCACATCCACCATCATTGTCTATATCCAAATCCACAACCTCTTCGATCATGGCAACTTTAGCCTTACCTTTGTTACGTGCATATTCAGTTTCTTTCTTCTTCCTCCTTTCTCGGTCACTACGTAGTTCCCTAGACTCCTCTACTATTTTGAGAACGGTTTGAAATCTATTATCTAGGGAGTCCCACATTTGGTCCACCTTTGTCGATACTTTTGATGTAAGTTTTTGAATGGGCAAAGTTTTCCTATTCACCATCTCTTCAAGTGGTGACTCTTCTTCATCCTCACAAAATCTAACTCCCTTCCTTCGAAGGGAAGGATCTCTATTGTATTCCTCCATACTCTCTCTTTTCCTTAACTCACCTTCCTCTTTGGAAACTTGATCCAACAATCTTTGTACTTGATGGGCTCTAAGCTCGGGTAGTCTTCCTTAGGCATAAGTCCCAAGGGTTCTTTCCGTTTCATGCTTAAGCCCATCTACAAGATGGCATAGTTGTTCCCTTTGTGAGTAACAATGGCCTGGGAAACAATGTAAAAATGCATAATATTGACCCATGGTAGCATCCAAGGGTTTTTGTCCTCCTTGTTTCCATCCTTGCATTTGCTTTCATAGGTTGGATACTCAGGAGTATGTTTGATACTTATCATTGAAAAATTCTAACATGGTACTCCATCGGCGAATGGACTCTAGTTCTAAGGACTAGTACTAGCTTTCTGCTTCCTAGATTAGTGTCCATGGAAACAACTTGAGTTTTTTCCACTTTTTTCTATGTTTTGCAAGACACATGCATCGTGAAATGCTTGCAAATGATTTTGAGGATCAACATTGTATCCCCTTTCAAATCATGGGATATTGTTCAGGTCCAATCTTTTGATTCTGTTGTCTTTCTGGTGCCTTGTTGGGATTTTAACAACCTCAGTTATATTTAGCATACTTCAGGTAGTGAGTAGGGGTCCATCGTGATTGTATTCTCTATGGCATCTATGATGCTTATGCTGTTCCCTACTCTTCGTACTTTCATGGTGTGTTTCTCTAGAATTCCCTCATTCCCTTTCTCAACTATTTTGTCTATTATTCTTGTTTTTCCTACCATTATCCTTAGGGTCTTTCCCTCTACAACTACGTTCTGATCTTGAAGGAGAGGGGGAAGGAGATGATGGAGGTGAAGAGGGAGGAGGAATGTTACCATGATGGTGCCTACTACCTTCTCTTCGGTGGTCATGGCCTTGATGACGGTTACGATTAGAATGTCCATCTTTTTCATGTGTTCCTGTTCCTTTTTTGGATCCTTTATGTTTGTCGGTACCAGAATCCAGGTTATGGATAGTTGAGTGAAGATTTTGATATACAACCCCTTGACCGAAGTCAACGGGAGGAACATGATTGTGTGGAAGACCTCCTAAGGCAGGTTCACCTCCCTCATTTTCACCTATGACATATGGGACATCGAGTGACCACTTCCCCTTCATAGATTTATGATGTCTCTCCTATTGTATGTCCCTTTGATGTTGTGCCTTCGTGGATCAATACTCTCTTGAGTCATGTTCATGCACAATGTACTTTGCCTATAAGTGCTGCATACCAATTCATGTGAGAGCACAAAGAAGCATGCTTGGGACTAAACGATTGGGAGGTAATACTATGTGACCTTCTAAATCATGCCAACGTAGTTGTTCATCCTAGTGGAGGATAAAGGTAAAGTTTGGTATATACTCATCAGGATGAACGTATAGCACACGAAACTGTTGGGGTACTAGCAGGTCATCATGTGTACTACACCTCTGATTGTTCCATGTATTGGACCTAGGCGGTGAAACACTCTCATAAGAAGAAGGAGACATAATTTTCTATTCAGTGTGCAATATTTTTCATTTCAATAATTGTAAGATAACCAACCCTAAGGGTTCGTTCCAACAATGGAAAGATTTCCTAAGTTCTAGCTAGTGCACAAACAACAAAGTCCCCAGAAATGGCGTCAATGATGAACGACGAGGTATCCCTACACTCAACCATACGAATATGAGCATACACACATGATTTGGTCAAATTCCAAGAACTAAGTGCTTATGCGCCTTCACAGAACTTAGATGGGTTAGTCAATCATTGTCTTCCCAAGCTTACTTGTATAGTGTGATTGTATGGTTAATTAAACTTGAGGTATATGATTTTTATATATTTTATTATGTTTTATGTCTTGGTGCTACAAAGGGAGAAGTGAACTAATTAGATAATTAATTTAATTTAACTAATCGACTGTGCTCTAACTAGTCCTAGCACCAGCATCCATTCCCACTTGCCGTACACATCTTGAACCAGTGCAACACTACTGGGATTACCAAACGCTAATCGTTACTGGGTTACCAAGTGTTCCACGCATGCTCGAAGTGGTCGTACTGAGTGTGCTTACTTGGGAGAGTTAACAAGGTGAAAGAGAACATTAATTAACTAAGGAAAGCATTAAATAACTGTAAATAACATTAAATAAGCTATTCTAAATACTGTAAGGTGTATCACAAAGTTCGTCTTTATTCCAACCACAAGGTGTGCTTAGGTACACAATGCTCGAATAAAGATCCGTTCACTTTATGACTTCTACTACGGGCACTCAGAAATAATTCTAACTCTGAGAAAGGAAAACTGCAAGAGTTCAGGTAAGGGACTAAGACTAACTATGCAAACCAAGCGTGCTTGCCTCTTATTTATTGGCGATGAGGTGGGTCCTAACATCAAATGCCCGATATTGCTTGGTGAGTTCCGATATCATGGACCTAATATCACGGATGCAATATTGCGGGCCCAATATCGCGATTCATCAAAGACTAAGGTAGATATGATAACAAAATTTCCTCACATTTTCTAGGAGGAAAATTCTTGAAGAAAGGGAGTATGTCACAACCCAAGAATATGCAAGGTTTAGTTATTTAATTTAATGCATATGATTAATCATTTAATACTATCAGATGCATTTCAATAAATTATCTCTAATACTCTTGATTAAATCATAAGATTACATTATTATCATTACTACTATTATTGTTGTTGTTACTAGTTTCTCACATAAGTAAATATGAACCACTTGCTAGGAAGTTTTGTTAAAGTTTTATATCCTTTATTTAACTATTGATGGAGCTCATTCATAGATCTACTTTATATTTTATGATTAAATGTTGAAATCCAATTACCCTCGGAAGTTTTTCTTTTATTAGTTATCATGCTCTTATAAGTGTTTAACTGTGCATGTTTATTTCTTTATGCGCGTTTATGCTTTATTATGCACATCTAATCATACATCTTTTATTTTATTATTATTTTATTATGCACATGTGCTTATATAATACTCTATTCATGGAGCAATTATGGACCCTGATCCTACCTAGATCATATCCCTTATTACCTTTTGTTGTTAAACTAGAATCCAGAGTTCATTTTTAATTATAATTAAATATTGCATAAATTAGCTTTGTTAAGGAAGTACCTTAGGATGGTGTCCAAATCAAAATATGACCATACCAATGTATTTGGAATATTTGAAAACATATATTTTAACCTTTGGTTCACTAGAATTGGAGTTATGGTTCTTGAGATATCACACTTCCTAGTTTGTTAAAATACTATAAAAGTTTCATGATTTGAATTAGGAAACAATGATAAGTAAATCTTAGATGAGATTTTAGCATACAATTTAGGAGAGCACTTGATAAAGATCCCATAGGTTTAAAAAAAGTTTGATTTAGAGTTCCAATGTACATGCTAAAGATGTTTGAATATAGAGGCATTAGCAAAAGAGGAAAAATTATAAGTATACTTACGAAAATCATAAAAAAATAAAAGTAAAAATAAAAATTAAATTAAACTTAAGTTATAGAAGTTAAACGTTTCCACATAAAGCACGTTACGTTCATATATGTATTATATGCATAATACATTTGCATATTTGTACTAGTTTAGTTATATATTTATAATATATATCTATAAATCGGTTGAGAGAATTTTATTTGTTTACAAGTAAAAAGTTCTTTGAGTAAAAAATTTCACGACTTCTGGATGAAGAACAAGATTTAAAAACCCAAATTTTTATGTCTTCTGGACGAAGAATAAGAGTTCTGTACTTTATTTTTCTTAATGATGGGTTTTCTGAAAAATAAATTTCCATCAATTAGTGTATGCTCTCACCCTCGGCCAAATTTGTTGTTTTTGATATATAATGCAAATTCGGCCGAGAGCGAGAGCATACACTAATTGATGGAAATTGTTTTTTAGAAAACCCATCCTTAGGAAAAATAAGGTACAAAATTCTTATTCTTTGTCTAGAAGGCATGAAAATTTGGGTTTTTAAATCTTGTTCTTCGTCCAAAAGTCGTGAAATTTTTTACTTAAAGAACTTTTTACTTGTAAACAAATAAGATTCTCTCAGCCGATTTATAGATATATATTATAAATATATAACTAAGCTAGTGATCGCCAGTCGTCTGCTGTAGCGATGATTTAAACATAACAGATAAAAATATTATAAGACCATGGAATGCTTTATTGAATGATTATAAACATGTTGTAATACAACAGAAATGATCAATGTACAAACTAGCGTAATTGAAAATGTATAGTTACAAATGTTCTGACATTCAAAATGGTAAAAATTAGTTGATAGAAAAGAATGAGATCATTCTTCATTAGATTTAATGCGTTGCTCTTCATCCAATCTACTTTGAAGGTGTGAAGCCTTAAATATCTTGATATATCTTTCTTTGGAGATCAGAGGGAATATCTTCAAACTGTCAATACTCCTCACTTGAGATAGTGCCACAAATGTAAGACCTATTGTTTCTTTACTACTAACATCTATACACGCTTTCTCCAATGTCATTCCCTATGACTTATGTATCGTTAAAGCCCATGCTAATCTAAGTGGTAGTTGGCGAGATCCTCCACGTATGATTGGTGGAATGGGTACTTGTTGAGGATGTTCATTATCATATGGTACTCCAATATAGGAGTCAAACTCAATGATGACATACGATGGCAACTATTGAGGTTGACAATGTGGACTATATATTATTTTCTTAGTGACTCCCAATGCACCATTAACCAATCCTGCTTTTGGCCATAGATTAATAGTGAGCATAACCCTTATATCCTCACAAATGAACACTACTCGGTCCAATTCTCCTTCTAAATCATCCCAAAATTTCACACCATTTTTCTTTCTATCTACTATGCACTGTGCAACCGGCTTCTGCATTTTAAGCAATATTTTTTCATTATGCATATGCACTTTATCCTTTGTATCAAAAAAATACACAGAATTCTCAAATCCATCTCGCCCATTCGATGTTGATGGAAGTTGCATTCTCAAGCTTAAAAAGTCATAATCCTCATCAGTCATCTTTCCTTCTCATATATTCATCAAAACTTCTTTAAATCTTTGTTGTTGTGAATCATCACCCCTTTGTCGATACACAACATCCAAGGTTACAAATTTATTGAATGCCAACCACAAATTCTTCACATGCATCTGAGATGATATGTACGTATAACATCTTTAACAGGTGGAAGTTGTGCAAGATCTCCAATGAGTATCATAGATCTACTACCAAAGTTATCTAAACGATTATCTAGAAATATTTCCTTAAGCCTTCGGTCAATGTTGCTAAGTAATTTGCCACCTATGAAACTCATTTCATCTATAATAATATACTTTAAGTATTTATATTTATTTTGCAACGATGACAAAGTTGATGCAGCCAATGGTTTGTAATCTCCGATTCCAATCTTCGACACAGAATGTACTATAGTTGCATTAATATTATACGCTGCAGCACCAGTAGGGGTGAGCACCAATAAGCTATTCTTTCATGATGAGCAAGTTCGACTAAATTCTTTACGAATCGTATCAATGAGATATGATTTTCCTGTGCCTGTTGTACTTTGAATAATCATCAATAGAGGAGAAACTTCATCCATTTCGAATTGTTGCATATATAGATGGCCAGTGATAATCTTGTAACATTTCTTCTATTGAACTCCTAGAGAACATATGTCCACCTGATTGTCATTATTTCTTGAATGTGTTATTATCCCATGTGATCTATTGCACTATTTTTAAAAAGAGGTAACAATATCTATCGCTATTTAGTATTTAACTCGCTAACGATATTATATTATCATCCTTATAAATGTTCGCTGCTGTAGGTTTCATTAACATACTTAAAAAAATTTCATTGTAAATACCACATGATCGAGGAACATTAAACTTATCAACCTCGCTTGAAAATATTGTTATTGCTTAAACATTGCCATATTCAACAACCTGAAGTTGATGTAAACCCACCATTTGTAGTCCTTCTTCAGTACAATTACAAGTGGGGTAATCCAGTCACTATCCGTAATTGGATAAATGAACCCTACCTTGAGAAGTTGCTTTATCTCCTCCTTAACGATTTAAGTCAATTTGGGGTTTAGCCATTTCTACGATTGCCTTCTAGACTTCATGGTTGGGTGAGTGTAGATGCGATGCTAGTATATCCTTGGATCAATACCTGTTAGCTCTAGATATGACCAAGCAAAGGTTGTTGACCATTTATTCACCACCTTCAACAAATTTTCTTTTTTTTCAAGAGCAAGTTTAGCATTAATTATGACCAATTTACCATTCTTTAAAAATGCATACTCTATACTAACTAGTAAAGTTTTTAGTTCTAACAGCTCTTGCTTGAAGTGATCAAGGATTTCCAACTCTTCCCAATAGGTATCATCATCTTCATTAGAGAGTTGGGAATGGACTTGTTCAATTTTTTCCATGCCTTCAACATATGCACATGTTAGGTTCTCAATTGGCTCCATGCATATTGTACTACTATCTAAATTAGCTATCAGCCGCTAGGTGCCCTCTTGTTTTGTGGTTGCTGCGTATAGATAGTTTTGAATGTTGATCTCCTGTGCATGTTGATTGCATGCTTTAATGTATGTACTTTTGATTGACCAAATCTATTGAATGCAATTGCACTCATTATCACGATATGCGATGCATGGAATACGCTTCTTCTCAATCTTTCCTAGCTCGTTTTTCTTAGATATTTCCAAAGATAGGTCCCTTATACCCATTCTTGCATCAATCATGCTTAACCAAGCTCTTCCCATAATGATGGGGAAGTCATTTTTGTAGTTGTCCACCTTAATTACCAGAAAATCAGTAGGATTGGACTACCCACAGACTATGATTAGAATGAACTCTACTAATCTCAAAGGGACAATAATCAACTGATTTGCTAATTCTAGACAGATGTTGCTCTTCTTAAGAGGTGGTAGGTTCCAGGCCTTGTACATATCATGGGAGATGAGGTTAACTTTAGAACTAGAGTCAAGAAGAGCTTTGCATGGCTCTTGTCCAGCAATCTGTAGATAGATGAGTGGACTTCTTGGATTAGATCTTTTCGTAGGAAGATTACTAGCCTTGATCTAGTTAAAAACAACATAAGTTAGCATTACAATGTAGATCCTAGGTGACACTTGGTTTGAAGGGCACTTGAAGGTATTTGATGCAAAGGATGAGGATGATGGAGATGCAGGACGATCACCTGGAGTAAGTTGTGAGGGTTGGAGAGGACTGCTAGGTTGGAAGAAAGGTCTTTTCCTTGATTGATTATTTGGACCACTTGGTTGAAAAACTGGTTGTAAGTGTACAACCCTTGTAGCATTTCGTTGTTATGGTTATGGAGGAATCTCACCCTGCATAGACGAAGTAGGAGGTAACTGGGTTGAAGGTGTGTAGAGGGATGTGGAGGATGATAAGGATATAGATATAGGTTTTTCCCTCGAGTAGATGATGAATGTGTTTGATGGTACTCTGAAGGATAATAGTGATGCTAGAATGATGTATGACTTGCAGAACTTCTAGGGGAGATGGGCTACTAAACATAGTACCCATATGGATCTAGTTGCTTATAAGGTTACTACTACATTAGCAGTGGCATTCCCCATGATTGCGGTTGGTACCACTATTGGTATTGTTCATAAGGTTGTGGAGGAGTTCCAGTTGGGTAATAAGCTTAATATTGTTGGTGGAACTACCTTGGGCTACCTTGAGAGTAAGGCAATCTTCTAGGAGCTTGCCTATGTGCTAGGCGAGGATTCAATGCATACACTCCAAACTCTTGTAAGTGTGACACTACAGGACAACATCCCTTTAGATGTTCGTATTGACAGATGTCACATTCAGTTTTATCATCAGAGTCAGACTCCACAACTTCCTCTACTGTAGCAGCTTTGCCCTTACCTCTTTGGTAGGCATGTTAAGCTTCTTTTCACCTCTTGCGATCATAATTTTTCTCTTTGGATTCTTTAGCAATCTTCACAGTGATTTGAAACTTTTCATCCAAAGAGTTCCATAACTTGTCAATATTGGCTAAAATATCGTAAAATTTTGTTTGAATAGGTAAGGTCTTTCTATTTACCACTTCATCAAGTGGTGACTCCTCCTCGTCATAGAATTGGATCTTTCATTTTTTGATGAAGGGGTTCCTATTATAATCTTTAGCACTTTCAACTTTTCGTAGCTCACCTTCTTCTTTTGCTACTTGCTCAATTAGTCTTTGGATCTGGTGGGCTCTTAGTTCAGACAATATTCCTTAGGCATACACCCCAAGGGTTCTTCTAGTTTTTGCTCTAAGCCCATCTATGATGTGGCAAAGTTGTTTCCTCTAAGAATAATCATGGCCAAGGCATTGGTGTAAGAGTGAATAATATCAGCCCATGGTGGCATCCAAGGGTTCATGTGCTCCCTGTTTCTAGCCTTGGATTTGAATCCTCAGATTAGACACTCTAGAATACATTTGGTATTTATCATTGAATAGCTCTAACATGGTACTCCATCGGAAAATGGATTCTGGCTCTAAGGACTGGTACCAACTTTCAGCTTCCTTAATGAGTGTCCTTAGGAAAATCTTTAGTTTCTGCCACTTATTTTCTATGTTTTGTAAGGCACAGGCATCTTGAAAATCTTGCAAATGTGTTTGAATATCAAAGTTGTATCCCCTTTTAAATCTTGGGATATTGTTCATGTGTAGGTGCTTGATCTGACTATCTTTCATATGCTGGGATTTTAACTACCTTTGCAATGTTGAGCATATTTCAAGTCACTAATAGAGGTTCATAATCATCGTTGCGTCAAAGACGCCGATGATGGTTTTAGCCACCCCTTCTATTTTGGTGGCCTTCACGATCATTGTTATCTCATTGATCACCTTCATCGCGATTGTTTTGACGATGGCTTCCATGAGAACCATCAAATGAAGAGGAATGTTTGGAATTGGATGAAGAGGATGAAGAGGAAGGTGGATTGCCACTACCACCATAGTGTTCGCCACCACTCTTACATTTATTACAATCACCATCCTTAGATCCCTTGCTATTGTGATTCTTACCTGAGTCCCTACCATCGCTGCCACTTTTTCCTGAACCTAGTTTATGAATAGTGGATTACAAGGTTAGGTTCACACTCTTGCCATTAGTAGCATGGGGTGGAGAATCTTCATGTTAAAAACCTTCAGTAGGAGGATCCTCATTGTCATCGTGATTTAGTAAGAACAAGGGATTGGTATAATATTTTCCCTTTGTAGCTTCATGGAGTTTCTCCTAATGTTGATCTCATTTGCGTTGTGTTTAAGTGGGATAGTAGTTTTGAGTGTCATATCCATCCACAACGTATTCTTCATGAAGATTTGCTATGTCCAACTTCTTAAGGGTTTTGAATAGCATCCTAAGGATAAATCAATTAGGGGGCAAGAAAATGTTGCCCTCCATATCACACCATCGCAACTATTCATCCTAATGTAGGATGAAGGTGAAGTTTGGCACAAACTCATCTACATGAGTGTATATGACTTTGCATCCTTGTGGGAGTGGTGGTTTGGTATCTTTGTGCTTACGAGAAGAAGAAGACATTTTGCAAAACAAAATAAAATTGTTAGTGTTCTTTTATAATTTTATGTATAGTGGGAATGATATTGATCTTGAGGTTCGTACAACAAAATTAATGGTATTCACTTAAACCTAAATAGCGCACGTTCCACAAACAAAGTCCTTGGCAATGACATCAATGATGAGTAGCGAGGTACCCCTATGCCCAACCATACGAATCATGAAGTATTCACACGCAATCCGATCAAATTCTGTAGACTTTTTCATTTTCAGTGCACTAGCCCTTTAGGAAGTGAATCTAGCCTTAAGGTCAATCATTGTCTTCCCAATTACACTTATGACGTTTGTTGGTATGGTTAAGTATAACTGAGGCATTTGATTTTTATCATTTTTATGTTTTATAGTTGGGTGCTTGAATTGTAGATAAAAAGGGATTTAATTAACTAATCTAAATTAACTATTTAACTGATTATTTAACTAATCATAATATAAGTATCTATTCCTACTTTCTGTACACATCCTAAACTCACGTATCTACTACTGGGTGACCAAGCACTACGCTACTAGACATACCAAGCAATAACATTGTTGAGATTACCAAGCGAATAAATGTTACACTTGAAGTGGTCATACTTATGTATTTAATCTATCTAGCTTAATTACTTCATTAATTCAATTACTAGAAAATATTTGCAAAATAATTGAAAACATTTAACAAATAACTGGAAACATTAAATGCATAAATGAAATAGCTAATCTATCCAAAGTGCTGCAAGGTTTATCAAAAAACTCATCTTTATTATTATACATAATGTCCTGCTCTAGAACAACAATGCTTGAATAAAGATTCGTACACTCAATGACTCCTGTTACGGGCACTTAGGGAAAAAAATTCTAACTTTCAAATGGAAAAAAATGTAAAAGCATTGCTATAACTACAATCTACTTATGCCATAAATGTGGTTGCAAACACATATTTATAGTTGACACATGACACTACGTCGATAGGGCCTCGTCGACGCATGGTAAGATGCATCAACTAGGCCTCATCAATGAAGCCCAATCAATGAGGCCACGTCAACGAAGCCTTGTCAACGTAGCCAACTTAACACGACACATCATTAACCTTTGGCCAAATACAAGATTGGTGAATGGTACATTTGGCATAGTTCATTGTATTATTTATCATCTAGTAACATAATCATATACATTCCTAAATTATGTTGTTAATTTTGACTTCTACATTAGTTGTCCATTCAAAAACCTTAATCCACATCATGTGCTTGTGGTTTGAAGAGTATTATGTCAACTACCATTTAGATTCACATGAGCAATAACAATTCATAAATCTCAAACATTGACTCTTTGAAGATTCATCCTCTCTTTTCATTGTAGAGATGTCAAATGATTTCTAGTTCCAAACATTTTCATAATAAACTTGTAGAGGAAAAGTGTTTTGTTCATTTATAAGATTAGGCATCTTGAATTAATGCTCATTTCTAATCTTAATTCATGTTCTAGAACACTAGATAGTTTGTTGCAATAGTTATGCCATATTTTTTTTTATCAAAGTATTTGAAATGAAGATGATGTTATTTTCTCCAAGCTCTTCCTTTGTTTTTCTTTATCTCATACCAATAATTATTTTCATCTCAATAATTTGATGCATTAATGATATTGGTTTAATTATAATAAATTATAGTTCTTTTCATCTCATTTATTCAGTGCTTTTGATATTATTGAATGATTTGAAACATTATTTTAAAATATTAAGTTCTAGATGACATGCTTAGCAATGATACTAAACATCTTTTTTTAAAAATTCAATTTCTATCCTTGGCAGCAAAATGGCTCCATTAACTTACATATATATCTCTATGAATTAACCAAGAAGATCTTTTAACTTTTGATTGTTCTTCAAAGCCTTCGTGCTGAAAAAGGTAACACATTTTTTGTAAACTAATGTAACAAAAGAGAAGTTGTACAAGTACATTGTTTTGCATCTAACAAATTGGAACGAAAAAGTATAACAAAAATAGAAAAATGGTAGAGGAAGAGACGTTGAATGAGTACATTAGTTTGCATCAAAGTAATCAAACTTGTGCACCACTCGGACTTTGAAATAAAAGAAAAAATTATACAATCATCACCGTAAAACCATTGATAGATGTATATCTAAGCTAGTATCTATCAAAAAATTACACGTTCAAATTATATGGTCACAAGGCATGTCCCTACGGTCTCTTCACCGAGACAGTTGGTTGAAAGGAAACGAAATGCTCATTCAACGTTGGATACAGTCTGGACTCTGGACACAGTTCAATGAGAAAGCAAGGATTCCCGGGCCAACATGTAACAGCGCAAGGATTCCATCTGTAAATTAATTTTCATGGAGCGTCCTCTTTCCTGCCTTCCTTTAACATATTCACAACTTGTTCTCTTTCATTGTAACTTCTTTTCTAGTTTGGTGATTGTAGTTTGTAGCTATCTGTCTGGCCGTATTCCTTTAGCATTGTGTTAACCACTCTTTCAAAATCATCACATATATCTTCTTAGTTCTTACTATTTAGATACTTGATAGTTTGCCGGACCGAAAAATGGATATACACGTTCGTCACGTTGGTGTGGGTATACAATTTTGCTGGGCATTTGTTTTCTGCGAGAAGAAAAATGCAAGGTCGCGCACCACAATTTTGACTGCCAATGCAATTGCGATGCCAGGAAAATATGTCTTTGCGACGTTTCATTAATATTAAGTGTACAAAGTCCATGTTCATATTACGTCAGTATGTCACTAATCCTGGCAGTCACCTACTATTATAGAATATGCTATAATATAATGCACTGATACGAGGTTAGAAACAATGCGAGTGCCTTGATCATCCACATAAATAAAGCAATAATCCTGCAACTGCTGACTGTTGAATCAGCTACAATCATTCATTCCTTCAAGGGTAACTCTTGCTATGCCTCGGACACAAGAACTGGTGCAGCCCCAGAGACAAGAGCAAATGAACCTCAGACAATTCCGATTTCTCTTTCTGCCGATCCCGGTTCAGGTAAACTTTTACTTCAGAAAGTCTTACTGAAGCAAGCCTAATTGGCTTATAATGAATTGAATTGTTGCTGTCTACTTGCTAACATGTTTGTAAATAATCCAGATCGTGGACTTATTCAGAACGTATCATCTTCAGATCATGCTCGTAGTCTTTTGGATAGAGTTGTTATTGGCAGTCAAGATGTTCCCGATCCCGCTCCTGATCCCAGCGCTTAGTTCAATAATCCAGATAAACAGGAAAATTTAACTGCAAGAAGCCATGGAGAAGCTTCCACATCTTCTTCTTCTTCTGTTACTGCAGCAGCAGCAGAAAGCATTCTGAGCAAAGCCAAAGAAGGTATTGATGCAGATCTTGAAGCTTTGGTTGCCGATATCAATACTCTACTCTCCGTCATTAAGGTTAGTTCATTCATGTCATTCTCTATTTTTTCTATCCTGAAGTAAAGTAGATCCAACTATCCAAGTATGTTTACAGTTACAAGTGTGAACGAAAAAAAAACTCCTCATGATTTTTTTCTGAAAGTAGCATAAATCGTCTTCGTCAACCTCCTCCGATCTACAAGATGTCCGAAGGTGGAAGTTTCTTGATTCATCAGATCTGTCCAAGATCGGAGATGTTCTCTCAGGATCAACAGATGCTGCTTCCAGATTGGTGAGCTTAATTAAAGCACTGGGTTCTGTTAAACTCTACTTTCACTTGCACATACATGACTTTAAAGTTTAAAATCCCATACGATTTTTGGCTTGTTGATTAAATGCTTTTAACAAGTATCAGGCCGAATCAATATCATCATCAAGTGGCCAGGGGAATTTGATAATAAACGTAGCAAAAACAACATTGGAAGGGATCGGGAAATCTCGCTGGATCGCAGTAGGGCTAGTTGCAGTGGCCGTCGTTTTAAATCGATTTGAGACCATTTCATCCAACAAAGCAGAGTGCCTTGATCTGCTGCAAGAGATGGTTAGACTTGCCACATATCTCAAACAACTCATGGAAAGACCAAGGCTTAGATCAAGCATGGCAAGCATCATGGAAGAAGCACTCATATTAGTTTTGGAAGGAGCATTTATGTGTTTTTCACGGGCCCGTTCCTCTGTTTGGTCCAAGCAAGTGGAATATTTTTGTCATATATCTTTCTTTATTTCTTTCTGTTCTCTTAACAATATATATATATTTTTTTAACCTTTGAAGCAAAGCACAAACAGGGGTATAAACCATTATTCCTAATACTATAAATGCAGGTTTTTAGGTGTTAACTTTCAGTTAATGTGAAGAAAATTCTTTCTTTATTTTTATCAGTTTCTAATCTTTGCTTGAAGCAGTGTCTAAAATTATCTAAAGTTTGTAATAGGAAAAAGAATGATGTTTTCTCATATAAATTAAAAGGTGGGAAGATGTGTTATGCACCAGTAGAACAATAGACAAGCTGTGAAAGTTATCAAAGATGACTTTTTCCTTTGGATATTTTCTCTAGATAAAGGAAGAGCTTTGCACTGATTCTGTGTTTTTTTTCCCCACTTTGGGGTTTCCATGTAAATTTGTGTGTGTTTTTTGTTGTCTTTGCTGTTTCAATTTGCAGATTTAATTAATTTAGTAACAAGTGGTATCTAAGAGAGGTATTGATGCAGCTCTTGAAACTTTGGTTGCTGATATCAATACTCTACTCTCCGTCGTTAAGGTTAGTTCATTCATGTTGATCAGAATTAGAACATACAGAGTGTACTGATGAAAGATAGGCTTGTTGATCAGAATTAGAACATACGAGTGTACTAATGAAAGATATCTTGGTACAAAAGGAGTGCAATGACAACCTTCAATCTTCAAAACCTGCAAGCATGTCAGATGATAATTGGAAAGGTTGCAAGCAAAAGCACTGATGTTGATCTGTCCCTATTTGAGCAACGGAATTTTGGCATCTCTTTCTAATGAAACAGATCCTCATGTTCTTTAGGTAAAGTTGAAAAACAGGTTTGATAAAGCTTCAAGTTTAAATCAGTTTTATATTTATCAAAAGGTTTTTAATGCAAATATGAAAGAAGGTGTTTCTTTGCAAGATCATTTAGATGATATGATGGCTGCCTTTGTTAAATTTGAAGAATATAAAGTGCTAATTTCAGAGCTAATGAAGTGTTATGTTATTTTAAATTCTTTACTTGAATCTTGGAATCTAATTATTACAGCTATTACTACCTCTATGAGTACTGGTAATATTTTTTGATGGTGTAGTTTCTACTCTCCAAGATGCAGAAAAAAGATTGCCTAAAGGACAAGGTCAATCATTAGGTAATGCTTTTGCAGTTTCAAATAGAAGTAGATTTAATAAATGTGATCAAAGCAGGGGACTTAATCAAAGTAGGGAAAGGAGTAAAACTAGAGAAAATTATAAAAGCAAGATTGAATGTTGATTTTGCCACAAAATTGGTTAAATGAAAAGGGACTGTCATGGTTACAAAACATGGAAAGCATCATTGCAGTAGAAGGAAAAAACAAACTTAGAAAAATCAAAAAGTAATGCATATTTACAAATAAATTATATAAAGGGTGAGCTTGCTTTTGAATTTATTGTATCTGAATCATCTACAATATATTTTTAAACACAACAAAAGATGTTTGGATTGTATACATAGGAGCCTCATTTCATATTTTCCCTAATCGGTCTATTTTACTTCCTCTCAACCAGTTTCATTAGGTGTTATTTATGCTGCTAATGGTGTTTCTTTAAAAATTGTTGGTATATGAAGTGTTGTTTTACAGCAACGTGGTTTGCCTAAAATCACTCTTAATAATGTTAAGCATGTTCTTGAAGTTTCCAAAAGGTTGATTTGTGTTTTTCAACTTGATGATTTGGGTTTAAATTTTTCATGTGAAAATAATTAGTAAAAAATTACAAAGGACATTTTAACAATCTTGAAGGGTAAAAAAAATTGGCACAATGTATACTTTAGAAGCTAATATATGTTTGCAGGATGATTCTATGGCTACAATTACTACAAAGGAGGATATTGATTTATGGCATAAACAGTTCAGACAGTTATTGTAATCTAAAGGTACTTCAATCTCATTTTTGCATTCCCAAATTTGCAATAAGCTGCATAGAATTTTGCAAAGATTATGCTATTGATAAATAAAAAAAGGTGATTTTTTTCAAAAATATGGGACGTAGATGAGCTAATAAATTGTAACTTGTTTATTTTAATGTTTGTGATCTAATAAATCTAGCATCATTAGGTGGTTCCCTGTATTTTGTTACTTTTATTGATAATCATACATGGAAAGTGTGGGTATTTCCAATAAAGTCCAAGGATTTAGTGTTAAATATCTTTAACTCCTTTGTTGCTAAAATAGAGACACAAACAGGTTTAAAGTTGAAATGTTTGCTTACTGATAGTGGTGGTGAATATAATGCAAATGCATTCAATGAGTTTTGCAGAGAAAAAGGAATTCGACGTATTCGTCTCACTCCTAGAAGTTCACAAGAAAATGGAATAGCAGAAAAATGCAATAGAATGTTGGTTAAATGTACAAGATCTATGATTGTTGATATAAGTTTGCCTAAAAGTTTTTGGGTTGAGGCTATTATGATTGTTGCTTATTTAATTAATAGATCACCACATTCCTGTTTAAATAATAAGTACCAGAGTCTTTGTGGAGAGGAAGATATGTTCCTTCTAATCATTTAAAAGTTTTTGGATGTGTTGCTTATATACATATACAAAAGGAAAATAGATCCTAATTTGATGATAAATCAAAAAGATGTTTTTTTGTGGGTTATGATAGTGATGAATTGGATTTCAGATTATGGGATCCTAAGGCAAAGAAATTTGTAAGGTCACAAGATGTAAAATTTCAAGAAAATGTAATGTTTTATGATTTTAAAAAGAAAATGTTTCTATTTCTGTTACATAGCAGGTTCCTAGATTTGTTTTGCAGCCTAAAGAAGATATAATACAAGAGCAAGTGGCAAATCAAAACACTCCAAAATTTCTGGATGAAGATGAGGAGAAAGGAGTTGATAACAAGGAAAATCTTGCAGGAGATACATCACATGGGGTAAGACATTCAAGTAGAATAATACATCCTCTTGCTAGATTTAAAGATTATATTCTTTATACAGATCATGGTGAATCTAAAATGGTAAAAGAAGCTCTTGCAAGTCCTAATGCAGTAAAATGGAAGAAAGTTTTAAAAAGGAAATGAAATTCACTTCAACAGAATAGAACTTGGGAATTGGTGGAATTATCCAAAGGATGTAAAACACTTCAAAATAAATGGATTTTTACTTTAAAGAATAAGGTAAATGTGGGGAATCTTTATAAAGCTAGACTGGTAACTAAAGTTTATAATTAAAAAACTATGAATTGATTTTATAGAAATTTTTTCTCCAATTGTTAAGCATTCTTCTATTTGGATTGTCCTGTCATTGGTTGATTGTTTAGATTTGGAGTTAGAACAATTAGATGTTAAACAACTTTTCTACATGGTGATTTAAATGAAGAAATCTATATGCATTAGCCAAAAGGATTTATTGATCAAAATAAACCTCATTATGTGTGTCACTTGAGGAAAAGTTCATATGATTTAAAACAGGCTCTTAGGCAGTGGTACAGAAAATTTGATTCTTCTATGCACAAAATGGGTTATTGCAAGAGTGATCTTGATCATTATTGTGTTTATTTCTCAAGTAATAAAAATAAATTTGTAATTTTGTTATTATATGTAGATGATATGTTGATTGTAGGGAATGATATATAAAAAATAAAACAACTTAAATAGAGATGAGCAAACAGTTTGCTATGAAGGATTTGGGATAGGCAAAAAGAATTCTTGGAATACATATTTATAGAGATAGAAAGCAGAAAAATTATATCTTAGTCAAAGTCAGTATATTGGAAAAGTGTTGGAACGTTTTAATATGTTAGAAGTACAACTTGTAAGTACTCCTTTGGCTTCTCATGTTCAATTATCTAAAAAAGATTATCCCAGTATAGAAAAAGAAATTGCCAAAGTAAAAGATATTCCATATACGTTAGCTATTTGCTCTTTAATGTATGCTATGGTATGCACTCATCCAGATATTACATATACTGTAACTATTGTTAGTAGGTATATGAATAATTATGATTAGAACCATTGGCTTCCTATGAAATGGAACTCAATCTACCTATTTATGTTTTGAAAATAATGATTTGAATATTTGTGGTTATGTTGATGCAAAATTTGCAGCGGATTTAGATATTAGATGTTCAATTACATCTTATGCTTTTGTTTTGGGCAGTGCAGCAGTAAGAGAATCAAATTTTGAATATGTGGCATTGACAGAAGCATGTAAGGAGATGTTATGGTTGCAAAGATTTTTACAATTTCTTGGTGTAAAGCAAGGCAATTACCAAATTTTCTATGACAACCAAAGTGCCTTACATCTAGTAAAAAATTCAACTTATCATGATAAAACAAAACATATTGATATTAAATACCATTTTATTAGAGATACTATTGAAGAAGGTTTAATTAATTTGTAAGAAATTCAACTTATCATGATAAAACAAAACATATTGATAGTAAATACCATTTTATTAAAGATACTATTGAATAATGCTTAATTAATTTGTAAAAAATTAACACCAAGAAAAATATTGCTAATGCATTGACTAAAGTGGTTGCAAGGGATGTGCATGTTTTTTGCACAAAATAGCTTAGAATAGCAAAGAAGACATCTCTACCTTGAAGATTTGTCAGTTTGTCAGATTTTTCTTTTAAGTGGGAGAATTGTTAACTTTCAATTAATGTAAAGAAAACTCTTCCTCTGTTTTTATCAACTTCCAGCTTTGTAATGTTTTCTTAAAATAGTTTCTAAAATTATCTAAAATTTGTGATAGAAGAAATAATGTTGTTTTCGCCTATAAATTAAATGGTGGGAAAATGTATTTTGCACCACCAGAACAACAAGAAGCTTGTTAAAGTTATCATCAACGGCTTTTGTCCTTGGATATTTATCAAAATGTATACGCATTTGATGCTGCAAACCATCATCTGTGTTTACGATGCTCACCGGGGCATCCAATTTCCTAGGCAGAATTTGTACCCAAACCATGCAGGTAAAGCTTTCATAATTTTTAATCTTTAGCTTCTGGAATATTTCAAGTTGGGTTTCTCCTCCTTTAAATTGGTTATCTATTATTTTCCATTGCGCAGTTGGGTTTACAAGTTCGGTGGAGCAAATAGTGGAGATGCTGGAATTTGCAAGCGATGAGAACGTTGTAGCTGTGCTAATTCACGGATTCGGAGGTATGGGAAAAACAACGATTGGCGATGCCGTGTACGCAAAGCATCGACAACTTAGAAGAGTATGGTTTTCCAAGGTCTGTCTCTTTGAATCCATTCAAAGTCCGGCAAATATAACAGAAGCCCAGCAGACAATTCTAGACGACATTACACAGGCTGATGGACACTACAAAAAACCACCATCATACTCTCACAGACAAACCGCTGTCAGTGATCAGTCTCAATGTAAGCCCTGCTTCATTTACATAAACAATGTACTGACTTCTGCGTAACTCGCCAAGCTTCTGCCAAACAATCTCGACAGCAGCGAGAAACTAAAACTGCTGCTCACTGCTAGGGATAACATAGTTCGTGATGGGTTGGATATTTCTGATCTTGATCACATTAACAACTTTGATATTGGTTCACTGCTGATAAAGCCGGAGATCTTCAAAAAACACAGCTGGGAAAACGTGCTGCCCAGATAGCCAGATAGATGCACATGGTATGGATTACATGTTAGAGATAGGTAGGGGAGTTCCTCTGCTAATTGAAATGGTGGGACGACATGTAAGATACGAGAAAGACAAGAACCAAGCTATTTCAGCCGTAAGAGAGGAACGAGATGAAGCATTGGGGCAGAGATTTGGAGTCAAAACGGTGGATTTCTTTGGATTTGCATTTGATGATCTGCAAGAGTCCCACAGGGAAGCCTTCCTTGACATTTGTACCTTCTTTCTTACCAGTTACCACAAGATGGGTAACTGCGGAAAGAATATACGGTGTCGACACAATGCTGGCGTTAGAGAGGAGGGCGTTAGTTAAGCAACGCCCATGGGAGCATAGAAAAGGGGTACTGATTCATTCTCCAAATTACTGGGAAATCCAAGTGCATGATGTCATTCTTGAGATGGCCAAGAAAAAGTTTGAATCCAACAGAATCACCACCATTTCACAATTCCAGAAACTAACTTTGTAACTTTGTAACCTATTAACAAGGTAGGTATGGCTTATTGTATAGCTAAGATATCACCGTTCCAAATTTGATTGATTTATTCGAAATGTTACTAAGAATTTTTAGTAAATTTCTTAATGATTTTTTTTCAAAATTTATAATACAACATGCAGATTTATAATGTCCCATAAATCTAGATAATCCATGGACTTAATAATATTTGAGTTTCTGTTTATTTATACACTAATGCCCAAAAATAGTGCTTATTTTGTTAAAATGGATATGAATCGCAGGATTTGATATGTGGTGTGAAAGGCGTTTACCTTCAGGATAAGGTCCAAGGAAAGATTGAAATTGCCTTCAGTGATCCGGGATCTGATGATCTCCTCTCTTCGAATTTTCTCATCGGAATATTACAATCCCTCCACTAAGCGTTGTGAACGTGTTATATTTGTTTCTAGGGAATGAAATGCCGCCTTTCCCATTATGTGTGTGAGTCCCTCCAATATAAAGCCCATGTCACATTAATATAAATAAATAAGAGGGGAAGGAAGGCTGCTAAGTTAAGTAGCCAACCAAGATTACCTGCCAAGTTTGGCTGCTAAGTTAGGTAGCGGTGTCCATTTTCCTTGGCTATAAATCCAACGGAAATGACAAATGGGTGCATGGGCAGAAAAGAAGCCAACGACCAAAGTGAAAAAGAGAGGTCAAAGGGAGATACACACAAATAAGCCTTGTGTGCTTGAGTTTCTAGAAGTTTTCCTAAAGGGGTGTGAGATTTCTCCTTGTTATTTCAAGAATATTTTTTCCTAAGGGTGTGTGTCAATTTTGTATACCTCTAGTAATTAACTAAAAAGACAATTTTGTATTCTTACTATTTATTAGTGGAAGAAGATTTTCTTGGAGTTCACCCAAGAAAGGGTGAACCACATGAATCTTTGTGTTATTGCATGTTATTATTTTGCACTTTGCTTCTACTATCTACTCTATTAGTTTAAATCCTACTTTTTAACACACAAGTGGAAAAATATTGCACAAGTTAGTTCATGGTGTTGTGCCCTCTTTTTCCCAACAACTAGTGTCGGAGCATCAAGTTGGAGATCACAAATAACAAAACGACACTATAGCAGCTTGGCACTGTAGCTCATAGAATTTTCTACAAAATTTGTCAGTATTTTGGTGTGTTGTTATGGCAAACACTAGCAATAGTAGTAAAGTTAGTAGCATGGATATAAATACTGGTAGAATGGTTTATTTGAATTCTGAAAATTATCATTTATGGAAGAGAAAAATGAAAAACCTTCAAAACTATAAAAGGTGTTATGCTCCTATCACTAGGGAAAAGCCAGTAGCAATGGATGATGAGGAGTGGCAAATGTCAGATAGGCAAGTTATAGGGTATATTCACCATTGGGTGGATGATAATGTTTATCATCTTGTCTCCACAAAAAAATCTACCAAAAGTTTGTGAGATAAGTTAGAGAAGATGTATGCGGGAAAGAAGAGAGGAAATAAAATGTACTTGATAACAACATTGATGAACACCATGTACAAAGGTACTCCCATATCTAACCACCTCAATGAGATGTAGGGCATTATGAATCAAATTGTAGATTTGAAGATCAACTTCAATGAAGAATTACAAGGTCTAATAATTCTTGGTTCCTTGCCTCGAAGTTGGAAGACACTAAGAATGTCAATAACAAACTCAACCCCAAATGGAGTTGTGTCATTCAGCCGAATCAAGAGCAATGTCCTAAATGAGAAATTAGGTGAAAGATGGTAGGCTGCACAAGTTTCAATTCTAAGGTATTGGTTACAAAATATCGGGTGTGGATCTAGAGCAAAGATCCACAAAAGCATGGAAATGCAAGAAGCAAGTCCAAATTCAAAAAAAAAAAGAAAAAAGAAAAAAAGGATTGAGTGTTATCACTGTGGCAAGAAGGGGCACATGAAGAAGAATTGCAGAAAGCTGAAGCACGAGCAGCAACAACCAAATGAGAATGGTGAAGATTAGGCTTTAGTTGTCAATTAAGAGGCTTACATCCTCATAGACAAAACTGATGTTGATACTGTTAATTTGGCAACCTAGAAAATGGATTAGGTAATTGATAGTAGTGCTTCTATCCATGTGAAATCCAAAAGAGACTTCTTCTCATCCTACACTCAAAGGAGACTGTGGTGAAGTAAAGACAAGAAATGATCATTCAAGTAAAGTAGTTAGCATTGGAGATGTCTGTTTGAGGACAAATATTGGTTGTAGACTAATTTTGAGAAATGTCAAACATGTTCCAAATATTACACTGAACTTGATATTTGTGATGAAATTGGATAATGATGGCTACGAGAACAACTTCAAAGAAGGACATTGGAAACTCTCCTAGGGTTCCTTGGGGGTAGCTAAAGGAAAGAAGCATCATTCTCCATACATGATGCAAGTACATGTCATCAGAGACACCATCAATGTGGTGGATGATGAAGCAACAATGGATCTATGGCATAAAAGACTTGGCCACAGTAGCCAAAAGGGGCTAAATATCCTAGCCAAGAAGAATATACTTCCAAAGGTGAAAGGCACACATTTGAAGAGTTGTGTAGATTATTTAGCTAGAAAGTAGGATAGAGTCACCTTCAAGAACTCACTTCCACACAAAAGTAAGCATGTTTTAGGTCTAGTGTGTCCTAATATTTGTGGTCCTATGCCAACAAGATCACTTGGTGGAGCATACTACTTTGTCACATTTATTGATGATCATTCCAGAAAGGTGTGGTTATACACCTTAACAATGAAAGACCATGTGGTAGATGTGTTTAAGAAATTCCATCTGAGTGTATAAAGAGAGACTAGTAGGACATTGAAGTGTATCATAATAAACAACAAAGATGAATACATAGGAGCATTCTTAGAGTATTACAAGAGTCATGGTATCCAGCACCAAAATACTCCTCCAAAGACTCCTCAGCTAAATGGTCTAGTTAAAAAGATGAACTAGACTATTGTGAAAATGTCTAGGAGCATGCTATCACTTGCAGACATACCCAAAACCTTTTGGGGAGAAGTAGTGAAGATAGCTGCTAATTTGATCAATCTTTCTCCTTTAGTTCCTCTGGATGGAGATATTTCACAAAGAGTATGGTGTAATAAAGATGTCTCCTATGATCACCTAAAAGTGATTGATTGTAGAGCATTTGTGCACATCCCAAAGGATGAGAGATCCAAGCTGGATGGAAAAACTAGGGAATGTATCTTTCTAAGATATGACAATGATGAGTTTGGCTATAGACTATTTGATCTTGTTACAAAGAAAATAGTTAGAAGCTGAGATATTGTATACTTTAAAGATTAGTTTATTAGAGACATTAACAAGGAGATCCAAAAATTGGAGCAAAGTGATAAGGTGAATCATGAACCTATCCTTCCACCTAAATCACAAAATTAAGGTGGAAATGAACAAGAAGTTACTTAGGCTCCCATAGATTATGGTCAAAAATAAAGTCAAGATGTAGTTGAAGTACCATTGAGGAGATCAATAAGAAGTCACCAGCCTTCTAGAAAGTATCCTGCTAATGAGTATGTGGTGCTGACAAAAGAGGAAGAACATAAAAGCTATGACGAGGCTCTAGTAGATAAATACAAGCAGGAGTGGATCAAATCCATGCAATCAAAAATGTAATCATTAAAGAAGAATGACACATATGAGTTGGTGGAATTACCAAAAGGAAGAAAATCACTGAAGAATAATTGGTTGTACTAGCTAAAGGCTGATGGAGACCATATAAGGTATAAGGCAAGGTTGGTTGTGAAAGGATTTAATAAAAAGCAAGGCATTAAGTTTGAAGAAACCTTGGCACCAGTGGTGAAGATGACATCCATAAAAATGATTTTAAGTTTAGATGCAAGTCTAAACTTGGAAGTTAAGCAAATGGATGTGAAGACTACCTTTCTCCATGGTGATTTGGAGGAAGAGATCTATATGGAGCAACCCAATAGGTTCAAAGTTAAAGGAAAAGAAAACATGGTGTGTAGACTAAAGAAGAGATAATATAGGTTAAAGAGTGCACCTCAACAATGGTACAAGAAGTTTGAGTCTTTCATGATAGAGCATGACTACAAAAAGACTATTGTAGATCATTGTCTGTTTGTGAAGAAATTTGCAGATGGAAACTTCCTTATCCTCCTACTTTATGTAGATGATATGTTGATTGTAAGTAAGGATGTCCAAAAGATCAACAATTTGAAGAAGGATCTTAGCAAATTTTTTGCTATGAAAGATTTGGATCTAGCTAAGCAAATCCTTGGCATGAGCATTTACTGGGATAGAAGTTCCAAGAAAGTATGGTTGTCACAAGAGAAATACATTGAGAAAGTGCTGAAGAGGTTTGATGAGCAGCAAGGTATCCCTACACTTTACCATACAAATATGAGTGTACACACATGATCTGGTCGAATTCCAAGGACTAAGTGCTTATGCACCTTTACAGAACCTGAACGGGTTAGTCAATCATTGTCTTTCCAAGCTTACTCATATAGCGCGATTGTATGGTTAAGTAAGCTTGAGGTATATGATTTTTATATATTTTTATGCTTTATGTCTTGGTGCTACAAAGGGAGAAGTGAACTAGTTAAGTAACCAATTTAATTTAACTAATTGACTATGCTCTAACTAGTCCTAACACCAGCATCCATTCCCACTTGTCATCCACATCTTGAACCAGTGCAACACTATTGAGATTACCAAACGCTAATCATTACTATGTTACCAAGTGTTCCATGCATGCTCGAAGTGGTCGTATTGAGTGTGCTTACTTGGGGAAGTTAACAAGGAAAGAGAGAGAACATTGATTAACCAAGGAAAGCATTAAATAACTATAAATAACATTAAATAAGGGATTTTGAATACTGCAAGGTTTATCACAAAGTTCGTCTTTATTTCTAGCCACAAGGTGTGCTCAAGTACACAATGCTCGAATAAATATCCGTTCACTTTATGATTCCCACTACAGGCACTCAGAAATAATTCTAACTCTGAGAAGGGAAAAAGGCAAGAGTTCGGGTAAGGGACTAAGACTAATTAACTAACTATTTCCAAACCAAGTACGCCCACCTCTTATTTATAGGCAACAAGATAGGCCCCAATATTGGATGTTTGATATCACTTGGAAGGCTTCGATATCACGTACCTAATATCGCGGATGTGAAATCAGGGCCCCAATATCACGGCTCATCATACCCCCACGACTGAATGAAAACTTGTCCTCAAATTCCTTACAAAATATTGGGAAGGTATGGGATTGTTGATTGGATGAGAACTGATAGAGACAAGGAATAACAAACTCAAAGTGCCCAGTGAATGGATCAAAAAACATATTACAACATTGGTGTTCATGCCCTTTGTGGTGAACACTGTCCATAGATGACATATAGACCCTCATTCGACATCTTGAAGAGAAAGAGAGAGAGAAACGAAAATGAGGCACGTTGCTGTCGATGCCAAAAATGTTCACTCCATTGTTCATCCTTAGCCACATGACCAAACTTGTTCCTTGTGTAAACACTCCAACTCTAGTCCATCCCAAGTGCTTCCTCCAATCCCAGTCCATTGTTCGTGTAATCGCCATTTGCACATATAACACAGTCACGAATTAACAAGGATACATAAGCCACAATGCAGTTGATACCTTGCCTTGATATAAGTGCATTGGTTGGGTTGTGGGTATGGCAAATACTGGGTTAGAGGTTCTTAACTGATAACTACCCAAGGTGTAGGGGTGAGATAGGTGATCGAATGGAAAAATTTGTGACAGGGCCCCCATGACTAAGAGTGAACATTTGGTAGTGATAGGGTGGAAAAACTAAAGGAACAATGAAGATGAGGGAAATAACAATGGTAAAGCCAATAAGATGGATGTCATGGATGAGGATGAAACAAGAAATGGTTGATTACAAAGAATATTTAAGGGAAAGAACTTAACAATTGCACCAAAAAGGAATGCTAGTGGATCCTCCCCAAAGAAGGCTCATGCCTTTTATGACCTGACAGACCCTCAAACCAAAGAGTCCATAAGCTCTTGGAATGACATATGAAAACAAAGGTTAAGAACTTACCCACAAGAGTTTACTAAAGACTATAATAATGCATCAACCAAGATGTAGATTATTCATAAAACTAGCAATGAGGTGGAATATGGAAAGAAATATGAAAGGGGAGGAGGAAATGGAATGGAATCCCAAGAGCAAGGTTGTGTAAAGTCCCTTGTGTATTATGTGGTTAATGTGATTAAATAAAATTCATCCCAAGTCTAGACTCACCAACCACATCTAGTGACCTTGCATCAATACATTTGACCAACCTGTCCTCGTGAAGCAACAAGAATGCATTCATCGAATCACCACCATTCCAAGGAGAGAAAGATAGGAAAGCAAGAAGCGAGAAATGACCTTAGTTAGAGGGAACCTTCAAGCATGGGTAACATGTTTTTCCAGTGCCATAACTAGTGTTTTCAGCCCATGTTTCTTTATTATGTCTAAGGGGTGTGCTTTGAATTTCCACTAGTTTTTTTTTTTTTTTTGTGAGAACCACACCATGCAAAGATTTATTTAGATTCATTCAACTTCTTGATACTTGGTCAATAGCAGAATGGTAGAAAATCCATGAAAAGCATCCAAGTACCCAAGAGAATAGCCAACAAAAATGTGTCGAATCCCCTTGAGGTCACACCCTTTTAAACCATTGAATCCTTGGTTTGAAGAATACCAAGTCACCAATTCATTAATAAGTTTATTTAGAAAAAGGGATAGTACAAGTCCAAAGCCAAAGGAAACCACAGCGTTTAATGGATGAATGGATGATGTGGACTCATTGCCTATTTTATCAAAAGAACCATATCTTAGTATCAACATTGAAAATCAAAGGTAAAAACCAAACATTAGCAATTAACATTATTATAGTCCAACCCACCATCATGAGCACTTATTATATCAAGAATGAAAGTAAATCAAACAAAGAAATAGTAAGAATGTGAATGATCGTGTAAAATAAAAATAAGTAAAATTGAAAAGATGTGTAAAAAAAATGTGTAAAAAAAATACAAAAAGAGTTGAGGGCTTAGAATGGTTAGCATTGGTGGCCATCTTCCCCACGACTGAGTTGGAAGGAGGATATCTGAAATAGCGAGTAGGGTTGTCCACCAACAGAGGTAGTATGGATACTAGTTGTTCTAGGCTCATGGAAAGGTTTGGTTTGTTGGATGTTGACCAACAATTTCTTATCCGGGCTCTCAGGTTTGTAAGTCATCATGGCTCCTAAAGGAAAATTTGCATGAATAATATAAGGTCCTTCCCACAACGTTTGAAATTTAGTGTGTTGTAGCATGTGTGTGGGGTTCCAATAAAGAACCTTATCTCTTGGTTGGTACTTAACTTTTCTAATTTTCAGGTCATGACGTCGTTTATTAAAATCCTTGTGCAATTCATTAGATGACAGGGTGACTAATCAGTTCTCATCTAGTAGGTTAAGGTTCATTAACTATTCTTTTTGTGCTAGATTAAGATCAAGGTTGAGATCACACACCATAGATAGTGTACAGAGTTCTGCTTGAATAGGAAGCATTAGGAGTTTTCCGTTTACTAACTCGTAGGGAGAGTAGCCTATAGGGAGTTTCCATGTGAAGTGGTATGCCTAAAGAGCATCATTCAATTTGGTGCTCTAGTCTCACCTATATTTGCTAATAGTTCTTGTCAATATTTTTGTAATCTTCTTATTAGTTACTTCAGCTTGACCATTCGCTTGAGGATGGTATGATGTAGTCAGTTTGTGTTCAACTCCTAAGCATTGCATCAACTTTTGAAAAGTTGCACCTGTAAAATGTGTGCCATGGTTAGAAATAAGTGCACGAGGCACGCCAACCTATTAACTATTTTTTGTTGAACAAATCATGCAGCGGTAGATGATGTACAATCTATAACAATGGCTGCTTCTACCCACTTTGTGAAATATTCAATAGTAACAACAATGTAGGCTTTTCCATTGGACATTAGTGTAATAGGGCTCATAAAATCAATTCCCCATATGTCAAAGGGTTCTAAAGGTTGAATCCATTATTGTGGACCCTCCATCCTAGCAGTCATTCCCCCATCACATTGGTAGCACTCACAAGATTGGACGAAATGATGAGCATTCCAGAACAATGTAGGTCAATAATATCCTGCAAGCAAGATTTTAATGGTTGTTTGTCTTTCAGCATAATGACCCCCATAAGGGCCCTCATGAGCATCTTGGATAACTCGTAATTGATCTATATCGGAAACATACCATCGAACCAAGCCATTAGGACATACCTTATAAAGGTGTGCATTGATTTCCATGAAATATTTGGCTTAGTGAAAAAATTGCAATTTTTTTTAGCCTTTAACCCTTGTGGTGGTTGTTGTGTAAGGAGATAGGTAAGAATGCTACTATACCAATTTGTTTTCATGGTTAATTGATTATTTACTACACCTGCAAGGAGGTCTTCATCAGGAAAGCGATTAGAAAGTGGATATTCATCCTCTTTGTTGTCCCATCTTAACCGAGATAAATGATCAGCAACAACGTTCTCGGTGCCTTTATGACCTATTATCGTAAGATCGAACTCTTGTAAGATTACAAGCCATCATATGATGCGAGGGCTCATTGTTGGTTTATTTAGTAAGAACCGAATTGCACTATGGTCTGTGTGTACAAATACCTTATAGCCCAATACATAGTGCTTGAACTTATCTAGTGCAAACACCACAACGATTAATTCCTTTTCCGTTGTGGTGTAGTTGAGCTATGCACCAGCAATACTCCTACTTGCACAGTGGATGTAATAAGGATTTTTTTGGTCATCTAACTATCTAAGTACAACTCTAAAGCATAGTTGGATGCCTCAGTCATGATGTGGAATGGTTTGGACTAGTCAAGAGCTTGTAGAATAGGTGTTTCTACAAGCTTCTGTTTCAAAGTTTGAAAAGCTAACTCACATTCTTTGGTCCATTTAAAAGGGACGTCCTTTTTTGTTAGTTCAACCAATGGTTTTACAACCCTTGAAAGTTCTCTATGAATCTTCTATAATAGCCAGTTTGTCCAAGGAATGATCGAATGTCTTTTATAGTTTTAGGTTGGCACGTGATTCCTTTGATGACTTTGATCTTTTCAGGGTCTACCTTTATCCCTGTTTGTAAAATCTTATGCCCTAATACTACACCTTCTTGGACCATTAAATGGCTTTTTTCTAGTTGAGCCTTAAGTTGGTTTCAACATATCATTTTAGTACTTGCTCTAATCGGTTCAATGCTTAATCAAAGTTCGCTCCATAGCTGGAGAAATCATCCATGAAGACTTCTACACCATTCCCTATTTGCTGCTGAAAGATACTTAGAACCAAACATTGAAATATTGTAGGGGCATTGCACAAGCCAAATAACATCTATTTGTATGAAAATGTCCCCCAAGGACTTGTGAACATGGTCTTGGCTTGGTCTTCTAGTGCTATTTGGATTTGGTTGTATTCACTGTACCCATCCAGAAAACTATAATAGCGATGCCCTGCAATGGTGTCTAAGACCTAGTCGATGAATGGAAATGGAAAGTGGTCTTTGAATGTTGCCATGTTTAGTAGCCTAAAGTCTATACACACCCTTCATGTACCCCCCTTTTTGGGCACAATGACTAAGGGACTAACCCATTTACTATCAACAATGAGGTATATGAACCTAGCTTTTAGAAGTTGTTTAATTTCTTCTTTAACCACTTGCTTCAACTTTGGGTTCAATCGCCTCTGTTGTTGTCATCAAGGTTTCATGGAGGGATCATTGTAAATCCTATGTAGGCATATCCTAGGGTCTATTCCAGTTAATTCAGGATATGACCAAGTGAAGGCTTTTAACCATTTGTTTACCATTTTCAGCAGTCTCTCTTTTTATTGAGGAACAAGCCTAGCATTAATAATTACTAATTTTCCATTTTTGAGAAATGTGTACTCCATACCAATGGGCAACAATTTTAAATCCAGGGGCTCTTGCTTAAAGTTGTCAGGGATTTTCAACTTTCTCCAGTTAATATTTTCAATGTCAAGACTTGGAAGTTGGTGATGGACTTGCTCTAATGTGTCTATGCTATTGATGTAAGTGCAAGTCAAACCCTCAGTTGGTTCCATGCATATAGTTGAGTTGCTCTCTTAGTCAGCTGTCAACCACTGGGTGTCTTCCTGTCTTGTGGTTGCTTCATACAAGAATCTTTGTATGTTAGTTACTTGTGCATACTGGTTGCATGCAGGTAATGTTAAACATTGTACAAACCAGGACTTCTGCACACAACTACACCCTGTGTCACTGTATGCGATGCATGGAAATTTCTTCTTCTTGATCTTTCAAAACATATTTTCCTTTGATATTTCTAGGGAAAGATCACGTATTCCTAGGCATGCATCAATTGTGCTTAGCCATGCTCTTTCCATTATGATTAGGAAGTCCCCTTTACAGTTGTTGACTTAAATCACCAGGAAGTCGACTGGATATGACCATCCACAAATAGTGGTAACAATGTTCGCCACTAGTCCTAATAGGATAGTAATGGATTGGTCGGATAGCTCTAAAAAAATGTTACTCTTTTTTAGTGGAGGTAGGTTCTAGGCTTTGTACATTTCTTGAGAGATTAAGTTGACACCAGAACCTAAATCCAAAAGAGCTTTGCACGGGTCATTCCCAATGATTTGTAAATATATAAGAGGACTCCTAGGATTAGAGAATTTCCTAGAAAGATGACTAGTCTTAATCCAATCAATAATGACATGTGTCAACATGACCATGTGTGTTGAATGTGGCCTTTGGTTTGAAGGGAGTTTCGAAGTTTTGTATGATGGTGAGGCCTTTCAAGAGTTAGCTGCTTGTGACTACAAGGACTTGGTTGGACTATTGATCCTAAAGAAATGTCTCTTCTTTATGTAATTATCCTAACCAATAGTAGGATGAGGATTAAGAGCCCTTGTAGTGTTACGTTGCTGTGGCTGGGCAGGGAGCTCACCCTGCATGGCTAGAGCAGGTGGTAATGAACTTAAGGGTGGAAGAGATGTAGCCAGATGAAAAGGATAGTATGTTTGTGGAACATATCCCCTAAGAGAAGGAGTTCTATAATACTCATGGATCTGAGAGTGATGTTGGGAAGCAACATGACTAGGAGAGTCACGTGGAGAGATTGGGTGTTGCACGTAGTATTCATATGGGTCAGATTGACAATAAGGGTATTTTTGACATGGTGGTGGCATTCCCCATGATTGTGGGTGATGCCATTGTTGATACTGCTCATTTGGTTGTGGTAGAGTTCCACTTGGATAATACATCAAGGGTTGGTGAAACTGCCTTGGGTTACCTTGGGGATAAGGTAACCTTTGCAGTGTTTTCCTTCTATTTAATCGTGGGTTGAGTGCATACATCCCAAACTCCTACAAATGTGAGATTACAAGGCAACATTCCTTAGGATGGTTATATTGGCATATCTCACATCCACAATCATTGTCTGTATCCAAATCCACAACCTCTTCGATGATGGAAACTTTACCCTTTTCTTTGTTACGTGCATATTCAGTTTCTCTCTTTTTTCTCCTTTCTTGATCACTACCTTCCTCTCTAGAATCCTCTACTATTTTAAGAACTAGTTAAAATCCATTATCTAGGAATTCCCACATTTGGTCCACCTTTACTAATACTTCCGATGGAAGTTTTTGAATAGGCAAGGTTTTCCTATTCACCATCTCTTCAAGTGGTGACTCTTCTTCATCCTCACAAAATCTAACTCACCTTTCCTCTTTAGTAACTTGCTCAAACAATCTTTGTACTTGATGGGCCCTAAGCTCAGATAGCCTTCCTTGGGCATAAGTCCCAAGGTTTCTTCACGTTTCGTGCCTAAGCCCATCTATGAGATGGTGTAGTTGTTCGCTTTGCCAGTAACCATACCCTAGGAAACGATGTAATAGTGTATAATATTGGCCCATGGTAGCATCCAATGGTTCATATCCTCCTTGTTTCCATCCTTGGATTTGCTTTCACAAGTTGGACACTCGGGAGTACGTTTGATACTTATCATTGAACAATTCTAACATGGTACTCCATCGATGAATGGATTCTAGTTCTAAGTACCAATACTAGCTTTTTGCTTCCCTGATTAGTATTTGTGGAAACAACTTAAGTTTTTGCCACTCATTTTCTATGTTTTGCAAGGCACATGCATCGTGAAATGCTTGCAAATGATTTTGAGGATCAGCATTGTATCCCCCTTCAAATCATGGGATATTATTCATGTCTAATCTTTTGATCCTACTATCTTTTTGATGCCTTGTTGGGATTCTAAAAGCCTCAGTTATATCTAGCATACTTCGTGTACTGAGTAGGGATTCATCATGATCATACTATCTATGGTGTCTATGATGCTTATGTTGTTCCCTATTCTCCCTCCTTTCATGATGAGTTTATTTAGAATGCCCTCGTCCCCTTTCTCGGCTACTTTGTCTATGATTCCCATTTCGCTTACCATTATCCTCAGGGTCTTTTTCTTGGTGACTGCATCCATATCGTGAAGGAGAGGGTGAAGGAGATGAAGAAGAAGAAGAAGAAGGAGGACCACCACCATGATGGTGCCTACTTCCTTCTCTTCGATGGTCGTGGCCTCGATTGTGGTTATGATTGAAATGTCCATCTTTGTCATGTGCTTGTGTTCCTTTTTTAGACCCTTTGTGTCTGTTAGTACCAGAATTTGGGTTATGGATAGTTAAGTGAAGATTCTGATACACAACCCCTCGACCAAAGTTAACGGGAGGAACATCATTGTGTGGGAGACTTCTTGAGGTAGATTCACCATCCTCATTTTCACTTATGACATCTAGGACATTTTGAGACAACTTCCCCTTCACGGATTCATAATGTCTCTCTTCTTGTAGATCCCTTTAATGTTGTGCCTCTATGGGTTGATACTCTCTCAAGTCATGATCATGCACAACTTACTCTGCCTGTAAGTGCTACATACCAATTCGTGTGAGATCATGAAGGAGCATGCTTAGGACTAAGCGATTGGGAGGTAATACTATGATACCTTCTAAATCACGCTAATGCAGTTGTTCATCCTAATGGAGAATAAAGATAAATTTTGGTTTATACTCATTAGGATGAACGTATACCATGCGAAACTATTGAGGGACTAGCAGATTATCATGTGTACTACACCTTTGATTGTTCCCTGTATCAGACCTAGGTGGTGAAACACTCTCGTAAGAAAAAAGAGACATAATTGTCTATACAGTGTGTAATACTTTTCATTTCACTAATTGTAAGATAACCAACCCTAAGGGTTCGTTCTAATGATGTGAAGACTTCCTAAGTTCTAGCTAGCGCACAATCAACAAAGTCCCTGGCAATGATACCAATGATGAGTGGTGAGGTATCCCTATGCTCAACCATATGAATACAAGTGTACATGCACAATCCAATTGAATTCCAAGGACTAAGTGCTTATGCGCCTTTACAGAACCTAGATGGGTTAGTCAATCATTGTCTTCCCAAGCTTACTCGTATAGCGTGATTGTATGGTTAAGTAAACTTGAGGTATATGATTTTTATATATTTTTATGCTTTATGTCTTGGTGCTACAAAGGGAGAAGTGAACTAATTAAGTAACCAATTTAATTTAACTAATCGACTATGCTCTAACTAGTCCTAATACCAGCATCTGTTCCCACTTGCCGTCCACATCCTAAACAAGTGCAACACTACTGGGATTACCAAACGCTAATGGTTACTAGGTTACCAAGCATTCCACGCATGCTTAAAGTGGTCGTACTAAGTGTGCTTACTTGGGGGAGTTAACAAGGAAAGAGAGAGAACATTGATTAACTAAGGAAAGCATTAAATAACTGTAAATAACATTAAATAAGCGATTCTAAATATTGCAAGGTTTATCACAAAGTTCATCTTTATTTCCAGCCACAAGGTGTGCTCAGGTACACAATGCTCGAAGAAATATTTGTTCGCTTTATGACTCCTACTATGGGCACTCAAAAATAATTCTAACTCTAAGAAGGAGAAAAGGAAAGAGTTCAGGTAAGGGACTAAGACTAATTAACCAACTATTGCCAAACCAAGTGCGCTTGCCTCTTATTTATAGTCGACAAGACAAGCCCGGATATCGAATGTCCAATATCGCTTGGAAGGCTCTGATATTGCGTACCTGATATTGCAAATGCTATATCACGGCCTTAATATTGCAGCTCATCAAGGTTTCACAAGAACCAAGCTAAACTAGTAACTTCACCGCTTGCTAATCACTTCAAGTTGAGCAAGGAGCAGTGCCATTTCATAAAAAAGGAGAAGGAAGAAATGAGTAATATTCCATATGCTTTAGTAGTAGGAATTCTAATGTATGCTATGGTTTGCACAAGACCATACATTGCTTACATAGTTGGTGTCATGAGCTAATTTCTCTTCAATCTAGGAGGAGAGCATTGAGCTACAGTTAAATAGATTCTCAGTTACTTTCAAGGAACTTCCAAACTCTTATTTTTTTGGAAGTGGAAAGCTTGAACTAGTGGGCTATTCTAATGTTGATATGGCTGGAGATGTAGACTCTAGAAAATCCATCTCGAGTTATTTGATAACCTTTGCAAGGGGAGCTAAAAAGTATTGCACTTTCAACAATGAAGTAGAATTCATTGCAACTACTAAAGCTATCAAGAAATTACTATGGATGAAGAAATTCCAACAAGAGCTCGGGTGTAGGCAAGATAGGTATATCTTGTACTGTGATAGTCAAAGTGCTATACATCTTAGTAAAAATGCTTCTTTTCATTCAAGGTCAAAGCACATTGACATGAGTTATCACTGGATACAAGATGTATTGAATTCTAAGAAATTGGAAATGGAGAATATTTACACAAGTGAAAACGATTCATATATGATGATAAAAACCATATCTAAGGACAAGATGGAAATTTTTTGAGAAATTGTTGGAATGGCTAAGTCCTTTATGTAGTCGGAAGGGGAAGATTTATGTGTGTGGGTCCCTCAAACATGAAGCCCATGTCATAGTGATATAAATAAATAAAAGGAGGGAAAGAAAGGTTGCTTGCTAAATTAAGCATCCAACCAAAATTACTTGCCTAGGTTGGCTACTAAGTTAGGTAGCCAAAATTAGCTACCCATGTTGGCTATTAAGTTAGGCAACATTCAAAAAAAGGCTTCCTAAGTTAGGCAGCAAAGGGCATTTCCCTTGGCTATATATCCAAGGGAAATGACAAATGGGTGTAAGGGCATAAGAGAAGCCAATGGCCAAAGTGAGCAGGAGAGACCAAAGGAAGAGACACACAAATAAGCCTTATGAGCTTGGGTTTCTAGGAAGTTTTCCTAAAGGGCTGTGAGATTTCTCTTTGTTATTCCAAGAATATATTTTCTTGAGAATGTGTGTCAATTTTGTATAGCTCTAGTAATTAACTAGAGAAACATTTTTGTATTCCTACTATTTATTAGTTGAAGAAGATTTTTTTTGGAGTTCGTCCAAGGAAAGGTGAACCACACAAATCTTTGTGTTATTGCGTGTTATTATTTTGCACTTTACTTCCGTTATCTACTCTATTAGTTTATAACATATTTTTAACACACAAGTGGGAAAATATTGCACAAGCTAGTTCATGGTGTTGCGCCCTCTTTTTCCCAACATCCTAAACTTATATTTTGGCTATGCCCTGCACAAGATCTCCCATTTAATATGAGCAAATCATCGCAAACATTGGGAAAATTAGATTATGTACCCAACAACAACCTATAGGTTAGGTTAACCTATGCCGAATTAGGATTTTTCAATTCTATACCTATTTATTTTTTTATTTGAGGATTCCAACTATTTTGGAAAACCTTAATGTTTCTTTATGCATGCTTTTCGATGTTAACATCCCCTAAATGCTTGAGGCTTCATTTTGAAAAGCCACAAGATAATGCACTCCTTCATACCCTATTTGAGGATGATTTGATGCTTTGTTAATTGGAGGAACTATACATAGATGCTTAAGCCATGGTATCAGAAATACTACAAGGACTTTTTTCAAAACCTAGATCACTAAAAGAGTTCAAAATATGGACATGTCAACATAGACCAAATGAGTTGCATCTGTTGCCCCATCTAACAAAACTTTAGATAAAGAAATCAAAGAGAGAGCTTCCACCTAGCATTGGAAAGTGCCCTTGACTAGCATTCATGGATTTAATAAGTTTCCATGGGTTTGTTGAACTACTGCCTAGTTTCCAACAACTATCATCCTTAGAAAGATTGCAAGTCAAAGATTGGTCACTTTTTAAGGAGATTCCATAAGGTTTTTAGAATTTGATCTTATTATGTATTTATTATTAACCAAGTGTAAAAGCTAGAAGATCTTGGCTCATTGTTCCAATATTTGCCTTCTTTGGAGGTTTTAAACCTATCTAGATGTTCCAAATGGGAAGGTAAGTGGATAGATGTATTCATCCAAATTAAATCTTTTAAGCTCCTTTGTATTATTAAGTGTCCCCTCATCAAAAGATGGGAGGAACTTTAAACCAAACCTAAAAACCTAAAATGTCTATGCAAAAGTTATGACTCCTTTATGTCAGCCCAAATAAAAATTTTGATTGTGTAGAAAAAAATTTGAAAATAGTTTAACTATTGTTTCAATTGTAGTAATTTATATTTGAGAACATGATAGCAAGAAAGAAACCTATATCTAATATATTAGAATCTTATAGTAAAAGCCAAATAGTTATTGTTGATGCAAGAGTTTTGGTCATAAAATTAAATTAACATACAATGTCCAAAAAGTATGATTTCATGAGGTATTACTTAGGGCCCTTGCTTACAAGTATGACTAGCCTGGGAATAGTCTCAACAAAAGAGTTCAACAACCCATAAAATATTAAACTAAAAATATTAAATAACTTGCATTTAGTAGAAACATTAGATAAAGAGAAAATATAGAGAGAATAACTTTAATATATAATAATATTAAAATAATAAAATTGCAACAAGAGAGAAACTTAGCATAGTCACAAGTGGCTTAAAGGTATTAACACCATAATAACACTAAGTAGGAACAAAAACTTTTAAGTAGCAGTAAATAGTAGATACCACCCAACAACATGTTGCATGTAGCAAGAATCAACTAGTATGAGCAAGTTACAAGTAGCAAATAGTAACTTGCTATTAAAACTATAAATCCTTAGAAATACACTCAATGATTTTTAATTCAATGCTTTAGGAACTCTATTAAGAGACATTAAAAAACCAAGGAACTCTATTAATATTATGTATTAGACTATCATTAAAGCATATACATTTACTAGTTTTGTCTAGACATTCATTATAGTATAATGCAATTCTAAATTTTGTTTTAAAGTATTTTTTTTAAAAAAATCACTTAAATCTAATGATACAAGAACATCATCTTCATTATCTAGAATTTTTATGTTAATAAATCCTATATTTAACATAATTTAAGAAATCAATCAAAATTTTTTAATTTTCATAACCCTAAATTTTCCAAAATTTATGAAACATTCCAAATTTAATGAAAATATCCTTTTATGCTTTCTCTCTCAAATATATTGAAACATTTTATCAATTTTTATTTCATAGTGATGATATGATCTTATAGTTTCATAACAGTGATAATTCATTATTCATTTCTTTTGACAATAAAATGCAAGTGATGAAAAGACTAGCATTAGGAAAAGCTAAAATGTTACTAATGTAAATAACTCACATGAAGAAATGCTAAAATGGAAAAGGCTACTAGTATGAAATGTCATTTAAAATAAGATAAATTTAGTTATACAAGTATGGTTAGAAAAGGAATGATGCATTAATAAAACAATTACACATTATAAGGGATAAAAATATTAGCATAAAAAAAGCTTAAAAGCTATTAATGTCAATAACTTATATGAAGAAATAATAAAATGGTAAGGGTAGTTGGTATTCAAATAAAATCATAGATCATGTGTACAATCATTAGTTTCTCATTAACGATGTATAAAATGTTGTTAATAAAGAAACATAATGGTTGGTAAATAGTCATATCTCATTGTCAAGAACATAGTCCATGAAAGATAGAAAGTAATTCAAGAATGATGAAGAAAAAAAAGAAGAAATTATGGATAAAAAATAATAACTTATAGGGGGATTAATATGTTGTCTCATAAAAATTTAATACATGATGATGAGTCATCATTGTGTTAGCCCCGATATCAAATACCCGATATCAAAGCCCCAAGAAATGATGTCGAATATCTGATATCACCTCTCCCATGCTAGCCTATCAATAGAACACTTGGGTGCATGGTTGACATATGGAGAAACTAGTTTAGTTTCAATTTTTAGTTAGCTTCTTCATAGATTGTTGATTTTTAGTCTTGTTATTTCCCAGTGCATTCCCGTAGCGTGATGTTTGTATTTGTACAACACCTTTGTTCGAGTGTGATGTACTTGGACACATTACATGACTAGAAATAAAGATCAAGATTACTTCTATCATTGCAGCATTCACTTAGATTTATTATTACTTTAATTATTTATTATTTATTATTTTCTTTAGTTAATGTTTCCATTTATTGCTATTTACTAATCTTATCATTAAGCAGAATGAGTTCGACTTAATCACGAGTGCTTAAGTGTATGTATTTGGTAATCTAACAGTGTATCATTTGGCAAACCCAGTGACGTACACTTGGTAATCCAAATAGTAGTTATATGAAGTCCAATGTGTGTACAAATGACTGGGGACAAATACTCATTGCACGTAGGCTAGTTTAGATCCTATTTTCCATTATTCATTAGCTTAATTAATTTATCTCTTTATTATCATTAGGAGTAGCATAGGATTAGACATCATCATATGCCTCTCTTTAGACTAAACCATATGTGACAACGCTACCACTAGTCTAAGTGGGAAGACAACAAACTACAATTAGAGCCTAACAATTTCCATGCACAACTAGTCCCATCCACAAAATTCAATCAGATTGTGCATGAACACATGTGATTCGTATGGTTGGGCATAGGGGTACCTTGCTGCTCATCATTGGCACCGTTGCTAGGGATGGTGCTAGTTATCTAGATTAGTTATATTATATACAATCATTGTAAACACATTAATGATATCTCTTTTAGAAAATATTAAATCACACTCATCATAAACTAACAAAAATATCTCTTTCACAAGGGAACAATAATGCACTATATAAAGAAAAAATTCATTGGAGAACTAACAAGATATATGGTGAAGAAAATTGGAGTAACCAACCTTATGTAGGAATTTCTTATGTTTATGACCACCCTGATGACACTCAAAGACTACATTCACCTAAGGCAAACAACCTTAGAGGAGATGAAGTAAGTCTTAGACCAAAGGAGCCCTCAAGGCCTAGGACCTCCTCGAAATTTAGAAAGGATAAATCAAGGGACCTTGAGAAATACCATAGAATCCATGGAAATCCTTCCAATTCCACATCTTCCTCTTCCATTTCAACGTCTAGTTTTAACAAAGATGAATGTAGGTATGGACATAAATCTCCACTAGAAGGTCAAAATAGAAATAAAAATCAAACCCACACGAACACTCACTGTCATCAACATGAACATAGATAAAATCATCATAATCAATTGAATAGGAATTTCCCTCATAACATGTTTGATGATGATGAACCCTTGTTGGCCACTAAGAGCCTGATATAGATCACAAAGGTAGTTAAGATATCTTGTAGGCATCGCATAGAGAGTCACCTACCTAGGTTTGATATGAATAATATTCCTAATTTTGTAGGAGGCTATGATCCAGATCCATAGCATCATTTATAGGCCTTCCATGATGCTTGTATCTCATACAACATTGAATGTGGATGGAAAAAGCTCAAGATTTTTCCTAGGATGCTAATCGATAGAGCCAAAGTGTGGTATCGATCGTTGAAACCAAATTCAATCCAATGATGGTTCACAATGTTGGAACTCTTCAACAAGAAATACCAAACATATGCAAGGGTGTTTAACCTAAGGAGACAGATCCAAGGATGGAGATAAGAACAACATGAACCCTTGGACATGGCCTTAGATAGATATTATTGTCTACTGAATAGATGCCCAAGCTATGATTTCTTTGAGGAAAGGCAACTTTTCCACATGATAGATGGGCTTTGTAATGAAACAAGGGAGACCCTTAGAACGTATGCCCCAGGTCAATTATATGACCTACATACTCATGAAATCTGAGAGCTAATCGAGCATGTGGCAAAAGAAGAAGGAGAAATATGTAAATGGGAGAATGTTGAGAAATACTAGTGGGATCCAACTCTTCAACTAAAAGAGGTCCATATCTATGGTAAGGAGAAAGAGACCGATTTTGATAAGGTGATCTCGCAACAAACCTTACTGATACAAAAGTCTATTGACGAACTTGAAGCAAAGTTTAATAGGATGTCAAAATGGATATATGAAAATGTTACAACTCTTGTTGAGATGGTTGAGGAGAAGATCATGCAACACAAACTAGGTGATCACAATAAACAAAGGATACATAACAAGAAACAACTAGGAACACTTTCAGAAAACAAGAAAAATGGTTGAAGAAAGTAAGGTTTTAGAATCAACCATAGATGAAGATAATGGATGTGACATCTACATATATGACCATACGAAGGGCCATTGTCCAGTCTTGTTGCATCTACATGAGCATTAGGCAAGTGCATTAACCCTGAAGTTTGTATAGAAGCACATGCCTAGGAAATTTCCTTTCCCACATGGTAATTATATGTAGCCTCACAACCAATCATACTATCCTAGGAGGACTTATTACCAACCTCAACACTATTATCAACCATAGTAGCAACAACCACATTCATGGGGGAGGCCACCACCAAATCAAACCTATCCTTCCTATCCATTGAAACTACATGGATATTATGTTCAACACCTTATTTTCCCAACTAGTTCTATGTCCTCTACTTTAAATCACCATCATCACTCTCTCGAGTACCATCAACCCATGACATCCTCAAAGGAATCACCACTTTGCACCTCTTACCATCCATCCTACCCTTGATATTCCCATACTCCATCTCATCACATACCACTACCAGTGACACAAGAAGGCTTTGCACCACACTATCCTTAAACAAATGTCACTTATGTTGTAAATGTGCATAGAAATGTTGATAACAATAGGTTCCCACTACAAACTTGGAAACATCCTTTCTTTAGGAAGGGCCTCTAATGGAAGCAAAACACTCATGGACCTACCACATCATCTAAACCAACACAATGCTAATCGAGTGTGATGCCTTCCTTTTCACCACCACCATCCTTTAATCATCCACAAGGGCCACCATCCATCATTACTCTAATTCCAAACCTAAGTAATAAATCTATAAGCATAGGGAGACCAAAAAATCCATGCATACCATATCATGATCAAGGGTGCAATTGTGGGCCAGACATCCATCATGTTAACACACCTCATATCCTGATGCACCATAAATTTAACAATTGTGGCTCTAATGATTTGTCTACCCAACCATCACAACATCAAAAGACACCTAGTGGCTAGGGAATAAATAGTTGCCAATGTTTTATACTTGCATGGACCCTATCTATTTCCTTATTAATCCTTTTCATGGCCAAATGTTTTGTCATGGGGGACACCCCCCATTTTAATCTTTAAGATTCATAAGTCTTTTTCATTTTTTTTACAATTTTTTGTCAATTTCTTACTTCTTGATACAATTTTTTTGATTCCTTTCAACTTTTTCTATTTATTGTTTTCATTTCCTTTGTTATTGTAATCTCACTTGTGAATAAAATGATCATGTAGCCCATTGAGATGAGGTTTCCTCTATGTTGTCGAGTCACAAGTGACTGATTATTTGAGTAGTGAGGCCACATCATCCATCCACTCATTCCATTAATAAGAGATTCTTGCTCTAGTCATAGTGATATTGTTTTTCATCATCCAACCTAAAAATAAATCCATAATCATTATGTCTAGGTAGAAGAGTAAAAAACCAAGGGGGAGTGTAAAGGGTGTGACATTAAGGGGATTTGTGAATTCTCTTTGGCCACTTTTGTATGTTCTATCATGTTGTTGAGGTTGTAATTATATCCTTGTAGATATAATGAATAATGGAAATAAGAGTCACATAACAAGGCACTGAATAAATTTCTGAGGGTTCCACTGGAAAGACATGTACCTATGCCTAAAGGTTGGTGACTTCTCAAAACCATAAAAAAAAAATCAAAAGGGGGGTGCCATAAATAAACTCCTTCATTGGACAAAACACCAAGTGATGTTACTTCTTGTAACTATGATAGTCTTATAGTTGTCAACTGAAGTGATGAAATGATGCAATGTCACTAAAATGTGGTCTGTACTTAGTTTAAATCTTAGAAAGAAGGGCTCATGGTTATGTAACCATTAATAACACACAAGGATTCATTATGCCTTGGGTAAGACACCTCATGTCCCAATTTCTGTAGTCCTTTCTAAAGTCCATCTCATCTCACTGTCCGTATGATTCTAACTTATGGTTTTGTGTAGCATAGAGTTATTATCTCAAACTAGTGGTTTTCACATGTATGTTTTGTTGTATAAGTATGCGTTGCATTCAACCCCTTTAGTGCTTAAGAACATTTTTAGGTGTGGTTATACGAGGGCATCATAGGCTAGAGCCTACTTTGGGGAGAACCCACTTTTGTAACTTTTGTGACTTCTACTTGTTTGACACAACCACGTCATTCTTCACCTTCCAAGCACTTAATTGTTAAATTTCATCATGTCCCTTATCATGTCATTAATCTATTCCACAACATTGATTTAATGCCATTTTTCTTGTATCTTCCAAAGCTTTAAACGTAGATGACTCCATATTCTAACACTTCTGATGCCTAAAATTAATTTCCCACTTACCCCAAAACTATGGACTTAACGTGAAACCTTCCAACCAATCATAGAACTTCATTTCTCATGCTCAATACCCTCACTAGATGCACATCCATGGATCTTGATATCGCGTACTCCATATCAGGTGGGACACAACGTCAGATACCCAATATCGGGTAACATAAAACCTATATATATGACCCCCCATAATGCCCAAACTTCATTCTCATCATTTGCAACTAGGGGAGTTTTTAACCAACTACAACTTATGATATTTGGCTCTCTATCACTCTGATTTCCATGCTGTCTAAATGTGTTTGAACTTGAAGTGTTCAAGTTAGTTGCGGGGAGGTACTTGCGTAAGAAACTTGCATCAATTTTTCAAAATTTGCTATTACTCTGAGGATATTATAAGGGTGAGAGTGTTAAAAACCTTAAGTATTATAATGCACAATCAATCACATTAATTCCAAAAACCTTAATTTCTCTATCCAAGGGACCATAATTGTCATAATAAGTCACACATAAGGAAAAAGGAACCAACTATGTAAGGTCATACAAGGAGATAGATACTTTTTGGGCATTTTCTAAAAATCTTTCTAGCTCTACAATCATATGAACTAAAAAACTTAATGAAACTAAGGCCATGACTAAGGTATACACCTATTAACGATACATAACAACACCTTAGTAACATCTTATCTTTGATTAATTGTAGATGACCCCAAAAAGAGGATCATAAGGAGAACCTTGATAGTGAGCACCTAGGCACCCACGAGCTTGTTGAGGCCAGCAAGGCGAGTAGGAAAGGCATGAGAAGAAGGAGGCCCAATCCTTTAGCATTCATCAAGAGGCTCCTGTTACTAGGCAATTGGTCCAAGGAGAGGCCAAAAAATCCCAAGCTCCCATGTAAGGAAAACATCTCACATTTTCTATAGGATGCCTTGAAGTAATTCAAGAAACATACATGTTAACCATGATCATTGTGAAGATGAAATTTGACCCATTTGTGGAGTTTGCTACAAAAGCAGTTTGGATGCAACTTCAGGCATCACTGTTGTGGCCTATTCTTTTAGATAGTGGTGAGTGGTATCTTGGTGAAACATATTAATTCTGGTACAACAAAGATGAAGGTATCAATATCAACATATATGAACTTAATGTCTCATTTTTTGTCAAAGCGATTGCAGAAGCTCTCAATCTATCTACAAGATCTGACCCCGACACTCAGAAGCTATGGCTGAGGTGGACATATGGCAAGGATGAAAAAACATATAATGAATTGACTCTGGAAGAGAGGACATACTTCACAATAGACACGTATCATCTCTTTCAAACCAAGAGACTTAATAGGATTTCAACCTATGCAGCCAGGGGAAGTGCCATCCTAATGGAAAAATACATAGCCAACCTTCCCGAGTTATACTACAAAGAGATTCAGAGGTGCTTCAAGGAGAAAAAGGTAAGGGAGCCAACACTTCCATTTCCTTGCCTAATGAAAAAGCTATGTAAATGCGCTAGAATCCTTGGGGTACATAAATGACATCCCTAGAAAGACTCAAAACACCTCCTTCGCTAAATTACTTAAATCGGCAACACTAAGGAAAGACCTTGGTGAAGAACTAGAACTAGAGAAGCAAGAAAAACTAGAAAAGGAAGTAGAAAAGGAGCTTGAATAGCATCATGAAACACAAGCTCTGCCACTACCAAGACAAGATTATAGGCCAATAATGAGCCACTTATGGAAAATTGTTGAAACACTCAACTAGGGGAGCAGAGTGGAATCAAGCCTCTTCAAAGTCCTAGATGAGGTGCAACCCACCATTTCAGCTAATCTAATAAGAGGATAGGTGTCACTACAATCAGGAGGAGAATCCCAATGGTCTAAAAAAATCTCTGGTAATATTTCATCCTTTCAAATGATGCTCAAAATAAGAAAAGGTGGCACAGTAGTGGTAATGCACCATCAAGATGCAGCTAGTGTAGAAAAAGTAATAACAAATCATATCAAGGAATTATTCAATGTATCTATTGTGCCCCTAGTAGATATAAATTGGACTAGAGATGCACAAATGCTTGTTGGGACTTTGATGACTCCTACGGAACATGAGGATGTGCTAGATCGACTGCTATAAATAGGGCAAGTGATGACCACCTTGTTTGACATCCCTAGTGATGTCACTACAACATAGTCAAACCTCATAACCACCAAAGAAAAGTTGGTCATGGATGAGGTCAAGGCAAAACACATGGAAGTAGAGGTGCAACATATGTAGTAAGAGTTGATCACCCTGAGATTTGAATGATGGGATCTTGCCTAATTTATTGTGCTTGATCAGCTAGAGCGATTCAAAATAGATTAACTCAACAAATTAATCGAGGAAAATAAAGTTGTAGAGTAAGAAAAGAAGAAGGAAGTTTGGAATGCCTCTACTACTGATGCATAATCTTATGGTCATAAAAAGGCATTGACCACCATGAAGAAAGAGAATAAATAGCTCACTATACAGAACTCACAATTAACCACTATTGAAAAACAAAAGAATGTTCTAGAAGAAAGTGTCCATCAGTTAAGAGAACAACTAATGTGGATCAACTAGGATATCAAAAAACTAGCTCGAGAAAATAGAACCCTCTCAATGGAGGAGGTCCGCGCCATCTGATAAAAGTCTACAATTGGAATAAGTGCATGGCAGAATGAGGCCAAGAAGCATGAAAGGTTGAAAGAACACTTCTGCAATAAAGTAGGCATGTACAAGTAAATAAATGAAAAAGAAATCCAGATGGCCAACACCTGCATTGGGTCTATGTCAACATAAAATCTTGAGTGGTAGCCAATTCTAGATAGCTATGCACTAGCCCATTAAGTAGAAGTAAAAAATAAAGGCCTACAAATCCAAGATTTGAAGGAATACATGGCATTGGCTAACCTCAAATATGCCAACCTTGCCATGTTAATAGGATGTCAGCCTAGAAGTAAGCTATAGAAATAAGTAGTAACCACACATGAATTATATGAGAAAGAGTTTGTAGACATAAAAGCTACTCTACAGAAACTTCACATTGCAAACTTAGAACTTCAAGTGCTTAAAACCTGCTACCATGGACAAAAGGATGTCAATTCAGACCTAGCCAAGAGACTCACAAATTATCATGAATTCAAATAAAAGGCAAGGACATTTGAAGAAGAATGATGGTAGTTTGCATCCTAGTACGTTAAGGCTAACAAAATGTTTTTGTAGCTACCATGCCCTTGGGACATACCAATGCTAACACACATCAATTTAGCATCTTGGATGGTACAAGACCCACACATGAAAGAAGAAAAGTTGCAGGTGCTCCTCAACTATTACCAATTTCAGAAACCTGATGATAAAGAGAAGCAATCGATGGAGGAGCCACCATCTTCAAGAACTACATGAGCTTCTCTAATTTTGTGTCCTGTAATATTGTGTCTAAATTTTTGTGAACATGTAAGAGTTCATTTGTCTGTTTGTCTAAGTTAGTCAATAATTTCACACATTCCCAACATTCTTGTAAAAACTTGTTGCTCATTTTTTTAACTCGAGGACGAGTTTTCATTTAGTCATGGGGTATGATGAGTCATCATTGTGTCAGCCCCGTTATCGAATACTTGATATTGGGTTCCTAGAAATAATGTCAGATATCTGATATTGCCTCCCCCGTGCTAGCCTATAAATAAAACACTTGGATGCACAATTAAGATATAGAGAAAATAGTTTAGTTTTAGTTTTTAGTTACCTTCTTCATAGATTGCTGATTTTCAGTCTTTTTATTTCCCAGTGCATGCCCACAGTGTGATATTTGTAACTATATTGTACCTTTGTTCAAGTGTGACATACTTGGATATGTTACATGACTAGAAATAAAGATTGAGATTACTTTTATCATTGTAGCATTCACTTAGATTTATTATTGCTTTGATTGTTTAATTATTTAATTATTTACTATTTTCTTTAGTTAATGTTTCCATTTATTATTATTTACTATTCCTATCATTAAGCAGAATGAGTACGACTTAATCATGAGCTCTTAAGTGTAAGTACTTGGTAATCCAGTAGTGCATTGTTTGGCAAACCTAGTGACGTACGCTTGGCAATTTCAATGGTAGTTATATGAAGTCCAAGGCATGTATGGAAAATTAGGGATGGATACTCATCACACGTAGGCTAGCTTAGATCCCATTTTCCATTATTTATTAGCTTAATTAATTTATCTCTTTATTTTCATTAGGAGCAACATAGGATTAGACATCATCATATGCCTCACTTTGGACTAAACCATACATGACAAAGCTACCACTAGTCCAAGTGGGAAGATAGTGAATTGCGATCAGAACCTAACAATTTAGATACACAACTAGTCCCATCCATGGAATTCAACTAGATTGTGTGTGAATGCTTGTGATTTTTATGGTTGGGCATAGGGGTACCTTGCCACTCATCACATGATAACTAAAATTTCAAGTCTCTCAAAGTTCAAGTATTCTAGGCTTCTATGCTATAGCCAGTTATCCTCTAATTTTCTAATTAAATATTTCTAATTATACCTCCTTAAATCAAAATTATCAATGATATAAACATTTTTTGTTTTGTGTCCGATAAGAATCATCTCATCAGTTTTACAATCTTTAATAATGTAATGGTTAGCTTGAAATAGTACACACTTGCCATCATCAAAAAGATGACTTACAATTAATAAGCTATGCTTTAATCCTACAACATAAAGAAAATTATCAATTTTAAGAGAATTCTTACCTCTAACCATACCTTTTGTTTGATGTATATCTTACTATTATCTCTATTCCTACAAAATTATTCTTCCTAACTTTGTAAGGACATGTTCATGAATCATGTGTTAATGACCTAACCAATGGTCACAAATGATCTTTGACTCAATATAACCTTTGCTAAGTTAATGATAATGATACGATGGGGTACAAATCTCTAATTGAATATGAACTTAGCCTACTACACATGAATAAGAAATAATAGGGAAATGATAAGAATGTTAGCTAAAAATGCTAAATAAAAGCTAAGTGTTGAGATAAGGGAAATGAAAAAATTTTCTAAGTTTGGGAGGGAAAGAAACCTAAAAATTTAACTCAAGCTAGGATGTTAGGGATGAGAGTATAAGTATGGGGGGAGAGATGACTAGACACATAGGGGAAAGAGAAAATATGTCTAAGTGCTAAGGGAAAACTAATGCTCATATGTTGTGTTCTAAGTGCCGACAATCTGAAAGCCCTTAGGAGCCAAAAATATGCCTTGTGATGTTGTTTTTGATGACATTGATGCTTGGGCATAGGCAAATCAATGTCAAAACCACTCTTGCCTTAGTTAATGTCAAACCAAAAAAGTAAATACAACAAGTTCATCCTTATCTTCCAATAGATATAGTTTGATCCATTAAAGAATGGAGACTTGTCAGTGGATTATGCACCTAAAATAAACATGTTGAAACACTCACAAACTCTTGATGAATGATGAATCATGTTTTTGCATGCTTCGATATCGAATATCGGAGCCTCGACATTAGGTATCCGATGTCAGAGCCTAGGATGCGATGTCACATATCCAATATAGCAGGGTGAATGCCAGCTTATAAATATAGTGCTTGGGCTCATAATTTTCATATCAATTTTTGTCATAGTTAGCAACACTCTTGTCACTTATTTTTTCTAGAGTTAGAATATTTTTTGAGTGCTTGCAATAGGAGTCTAAGTGTGTACAAATTTTGTTCGAGCACTGATGTATCTAAGCACAATAGTATGATGGGAATAAAAATGAACCCTTTTGATAATCCTTGTAGCACTAAAAATAAATTAATATTTTTTTAATGTACTTTACTTTAATGCATTTAAATTAAGTAATTAATTTCTAGTTGTTAATGAACACAAGAACGACCACTTCAAGCATACTTATAATGTTTGGTAACCTAGCAACATTTAATGTTTGATAGCTTAGCAACACTATATGTGTTCAAGATGTATCTAGGAAAGTGGGATGGGTACTTGTGTTAGGCTAGCTAGGCAGTGATGAATTGGATCTTAAGTTACTCTACCTTTCATTGTTGTTGCAGGAAACTAAACTTATAAAACATAAAATAAAAAAAATCATGTACCTCAATTATACTTAAACCATACCCTTGAGCTTCACAAGTGCAATTTGGAAAACAACAAATGTTTTCAATGCCCATTTCACTTCCTAAAGGACCTAGTGCACTAGAGAACTATAGGTCCATTGAATTCAACTAGATCATGTGTGAATGCCTTAGTGATTCATATGGTTGGGCATGAGGGTACCTAGCTACTCATCATTAGCATTGTTATTGGGGACCTTTTGGTTGTTTCATGTGCTATCTAAGATTTAGTGGAAATCATTCAAAATCATTGGAATGAACCTTAAAGTCATATCATATTTTACAATTACTACAACAAAAATTTAAAAGCCCACTACATTTTTATCATCTTATTAAAAATGTCTTCTTCTCATAGGAGTGCTTCTTCACCCAAGTCTGATGGAGATCTTCAATCGATGCCTCAATAATATTGAGTGGTATATGCTCATCCTGATGAGTATGTACCCAATTTCACCTTCATCCCACATCAGAATGAATAGTTGCAATGGCATGACATGGAGGGCAACATTGTGTTGCCATTCGACTAATCCACTCCTATAATGTTCCAACAAATGCTTATACAATAGGGTCTCTAGGAACTTCATTCTGAGTATGTTGTGCAAGACATTGATGCCAAGGATTATCATCCCATTAAGGCACAATGTCTACGAGATCAATAGCTAGAAAAACATCATGAATTTGCAAAGGGAAAAGGATTTAATGATTCCCCATTCCTACTATACCAAAATGATGGTGGGGAACCTTTCTCTGGGGGTTTTTCATTCGGTGAAATTCCTCTCTTTGACTTTACTAAAGGAGGTCAAAATCAAAACTTGTAGTCCACAATTCACAATCCCAATTCTGGTAAGAATGAATCCAATAATAAAGAAGGACCCAATGAGGCAAGCCAGGGCAGGGATACAAACAAGAAATAAGATTGGGATCATGGTCACAAGCACTGAAGAGGGGGACAGTGCTAGTCCCCCTTCCTCTTCACCTTCATCATTATCATATTCTTCTTCTAGCTCTAATTGCAACCGTAGGAGGCAAGATCATGATGGAGGTGACCAAAATGACCAACAGGACTAAAATGATGGAAGGAACTATCAGGAAAGGCAAGATCAAGGGCATAGACATTCAAGAGAGGTACATTTCCATGAATAAAGGGGTAGTAGAGGATATCGTAGACACCATAATCATGGTCTCGATGAGCCTTTGCTTGCTACACAAAGTATGCTTAATATTACAAAGGTAGTATGAATTCCAACAAGGCACATGAAAGATAGTCAAATCAAAAGGCTAGACATGAATAATATTCCTTGATTCGAAAGGGGATATAAATTTAATCCATAGAATCATCTCCAAGCTTTTCAAGATACATGTGCCTTGCAAAACGTAGAGAATGAGTGGCAAAAACTTACGTTGTTCCCAAGGACACTCATCAAAGAAGCAGAGAACTAGTACTAGTCCTTAGAGTCAAAATCTATTAGATGATGAAGTACGATGCTTGAATTATTTAATGATAAATATGAAACATAATCCATAGTGTCCAACTTGAGAAGGCAAATCCAAGGATGGAAACAGGAAACACATGAACCCTTGGATGCTACCGTTGGCTGATACTATTCCTTAATGCACAAATGTCCTAGCCATGGTTATTCTCAACTAGAGCAACTTTGCCACATTGTAGACAAGCTTCGATTAGAAATGAGAAGAACCCTTGGTGTTTATGCCCAAGGTGAACTATCAAAATTAAGGGCCCATCATATGTAAAGACTAAGTGAGTAAGTAGCTAAAGAGAAGGGTGAATTAAGAAAAAGAGAAAGTGCAGAAAAATATAATCATGATCTTTCCATTCGTAAGAGGGAGGTTTGATTCTATGATAGTGAGGAGGAATCCACACCTAATGAGGTGGTGAATAGAAAAACCTTTCCACAACAAAAACTTCACTCTGAAATTATGGCCAAGGTTGATCAGTTATGGGACTCCATGGATAGAAGATTTCAAGCTTTTCTAAAAATTACTAAAGAGTCCAAAAAACTAGTTAGTTATCGTGAGCATAAGAGGCACAAGGAAGTTGAATGTGCCTATCAAAAAGGTAAGGGCAAGATTGTTGCAATAGAAGTAGTTACAGAAAGTGAATCAGATGATGGTGGTGGATGTGACATCTACCAATCTAAACATACTAAGGGATGTTACCCCATAGTGACACATTTATAGGAGTCTAGGGTGTATGCTTTGAATCCATGACTAACACAAAGGCAAAAATCCAAAAGATTACCTTATCCTCAAGGTAATTTTAGGTAGTTCCATTAACAATAGCAATATTATCCAAGTGAAACTCCACCGCAATCATATGAGCAATATCAACATTGGTAGCAACCACAATCACGAGCACTAGTACCACCAAGGTAGTAATACTCTTACAGACAACCTGATCTATATGGGTGCTACATTCAACAACCCTTGTCTCCATGTGACTCATTTAGTGACATTTCTCCTTTTCAATCTCACTACCACCCTTCTAATTATTATTGAACTCATTCTCCACATGAAGGAATGGATGTCACCTTTTATCCTTATCCCCCTCCTATCCCTGCACATGTTCCTCCTCCAACTGCATAACTACCACCTACTCCACCTACGCAGGGTAAACTACCAGCTCAACCGCAGCAATGTAACGATCCTAGGGTCGTTAATCTACAACTTGTAATTGACAATCCTATCCCTCCATCTTCCTCTATATCAAATTCCTTCAAGTCCCCTTCAAACCAAACACTTCCTAAGATCCATACTATGATGCTTACTCACATTGTATTTGATTGGATCTGTGTTGAAAACCTTCCCAGGAAATTAGCCAATCTTGGAAGTCCTCTCATTTATTTAGAGATTACTAGGAATGAACCATGCAAAGATCTTCTCGACTCAGGTTCTAGTGTCAGTTTGATTTCTCATGAGATGTACATTACATGGAACTTGCCTCCTCTTAAGAAGAGCAATGTTAGATTAGAATTGGCAGACCAATCCATCACTATTTCATTGGGACTAGTAGAAGACATTGTGACCATTGTCTATGGGTGGTCTTATCATACTAATTTCCTAGTGATCAAGGTGGAGAACTGCAAAGGTATTTTCCAATCATCATAGAAAGGGCATGGCTTAGCACCATTAATGCAAAAATGGGCATTAGAGATCTTTCCTTGGAAATATCCAAAGAAAATGCATTTGAAAAAATTGAGAGAAAGCTAGGTCCATGCATCGCATACAGCGATACATGGTGCAATTGTGTGTAGAAACTCTAGGCCATGAAACAAGCCTATATCAATATATGCAAGTAGTATGCACCAAAAGCAGAAATTCAAAGGTGTTTGTACGCAGTAGCTACAAAATAGGAGGGCACCTAGTGGCTAACCACTAATTTTGAGAGCAACACACTTTGCATGGAACTAGCTGAGAGCTTGACATGCACATATGTCACAAGCATTGATGAACTAGAGCAATTTCATCACCAACTCTTTGATGATGCAAATGATGATACCTGTTGAGGAGAGTTGGAAATTCTTAAAAATTTTAAGCAAGAGTCCCTTGAACTAAAACTGCTACCAACCAGAATGGAATATGTGTTTTTAAAAAATGGAAATCCAATTATAATCAATGCAAATCTTGCTCTAGAGTAGAAAAAGATGTTGTTGAATGTGGTTGGAAAATGGTTAGCTACTTTTGTTTAGTCATATCTAGAACTCACAAGGATTGATCCTAGGATATGCCAACATCACATCTACACTAATTCAGCCATGAAGCTAAAGAGATAGCCATAGAGGTGATTGAATCCCAAATTGAAGTAGGTCATCAAAGAGAAAATTAAATAACTCCTCAAGGCAGAGTTCATTTATCCCATTACGAATAGTGAGTGGGTTAGTCCACTCATGATTGTGCCAAAGAAAGGAGTCAAGTGGTGGGTTTGCATCAATTTTTGGCTGCAGAATATGAAAACATTCAAGGACCATTTTTCATTATCATTTGTTGATCAGGTGTTAGACATAATATCTGGGCATTGCTACTATAGTTTTCTAGATGGTTATAGCAGTTATAACCAAATTCAAATTGCACTAGAGGACCAAGTGAAGACAACATTCATGAGCCCTTGGGAGATTTTTGCATATCATAAGATGCTATTTGGGTTATGCAATGATTCTACAACATTCCAGCACATAGTTCTAAGCATTTTTCAACAATAAATCAAAAGTGGTATGGAAGTATTTATGGATGACTTCTCCACTTATCGAGCTACATTTGAGCAAGCCCTAGACTGCCTTGAGTAAGTGCTAAAATAATGTGTTAAAACTAACTTACAGCTTAATTGGAAAAAAGATCACCTAATGGTCCAGAAAGGCATTGTATAGGGGCATAAAATATCACAAGTAAAAATTGAGGTAGACCCTAAGAAAATAAGGATCATCCACGAAACAACCCACCAACCAAAAACTCTTAAAGATGTTTGATCATTCCCTAGACATAATAGCTACTACTAGAAATTCATAGAGAATTACTTTAACATCACAAGGCTATTGGTGAAGCTGACAATGAAAGATGCTCCATTTTTCTAGACCGTAGAATGTGAAAAAGCATTCCAATAGCTGAAAGAGAAAATTGTAGAAACTCCAATCCTACAAGCACTTGACTAATCTAGTCCCTTTCATATCATGATGGATGCATCAAATTATGCCTTTGGAGCCATGCTTATGCAAATGGATAGCAAGAAATGTCCATACTACATCCACTATGCTAGTCGAAGCATTGCAGGTGCATAATTGAACTACACTACTATAGAAAAAGAATTGATGGTAGTGGTATTTGCTCTAGAGAAGTTCAGACATTATGTGCTTGGATACAAGGTGTTTGTGCACATGGACCATACTGCCATCCGCTTCTTAATAAACAAGCCAACAGTGAGCCCTTATGTCATACAATAGCTGGTGATCTTATAGGAATTTGATCTTATGGTGGTAGATTAAAAGGACATTGATAATCTAGTCACTGATCATTTGTCTCAGTTACGATGAGATGACAAAGAGGAAGAAAATCCACTATTTGATATGTTTCCTAATGAACTCCTCTTTGTGGGGGCTATAACTAAATAATTGCCCAATGAGCCTAAATAGTATGATGGCATTCTCACCTATCTTCTCATCCAAGAGATGCCACAAGTATTGGATCATCAGAAGAAACAACAATTTCTTCACTAGGTAAAACACTTTATGGAGATCAATGAATACCTCTACAAGGTGTGCGTTGATGGCCTAATTCGTTGGTGTGTCCCTAATGCCAATCAACTGCATGTTCTCTAAGATGTTCATGAAGGTCCTTGTGGAGGACACTATGCTGGGAGATGCATGGCCATTAAAATCCTGATGGCAGGGTATGATTGGCCAATAATCTTTAGAGATGCTCACCATTACATCTACTCTTGTAAACAATGCCAATGAGATGATGGAATGACTGCTTGAATGAAGAGACCTCAACAATGGATTCAACTATTGAAACCCTTTGACATCTGGAGCATTGATTTCATGGGTTCCATCACACCTATTTCAAATGGAAAGGCTTACATCATATTCACTGTTGACTATTGTACAAAATGGGCAGAAGTAGCAACCATCATCAAATGTACATCTTCTACTACTACTCGATTTGTACAAAAAAAGTTGTAAATAGGTTTGGTATGCCACATGCATTAATTTTTTATAATGGAACTCACTTTACAAGCACTACTTTTTGGAAGCTCATGTAACACTTGGGGATTGAACATAAACTCACAATGCCCTACCACCCCCAAGCCAATGGTCAAGCTAAGGTTATAAATAGGGAAATCACAAGGATTCTAATAAGAATTGTTTGCAAATACAAGAAAGGTTGGAGCACAAAACTCAACGATGCCTTTTTGGCCTACCACTCAACTTGGAAAATTCCTATATGCTATTGTCCCTATGAGCTTGTGTACAGAAAATTACCAATACTTCCTATTCAATCTAAGTTCCGTACACTTTCAATAGCCTGTGACCTCAACCTTTACTTAAGTCTAGCATAAAAAAAGACTAATGAATCTCAACCTACTAGACAAAAATTGATTGAGAAAAATATCATTTAACGAGTTGCACAAGGCCTACAACAAAAAGCGCCATGACCTTAAAATTAGAAAAGTCAAATTTCAACCAAGAGATAAGATTATCTACTAGAACCCCACACGCATACCTCAATGAACTAAGTTCCAAACATTGTGGAAAGGACCTTACCTAATTTATGAAACTTTTCCTTCTAGGATCATGATCTACAAACCTAAGAGCCTAGACAAGAAATAGCTAATCAACATCCTCACTTCTTACTTCTCTTTTCTTCTTTAATAAGGAATGGTAGTTGTCTTGTGGGTGCACTCTTGTATCTCTAGGGGATGGACTAGTCTTAGAATGGTGATGTGAAGTCACTGAACAAGGTTGGTTTTTGTCTAGAAAAATGATGGATCTTATCAAGTCATTTAACCATAAAATTCATAAGAAACTTTATGTGACCTTAATTAGGAACTCCATTTCACTCTCTCTCATCCATCTATTTCCATGTCTCATCTCACTAGTGATTTCATGTTCTTATTCGATGTCCTAGTTTGATGTGTTGAAATTATTAGGTTGTTTTTTCTGGATTTTTGTACTTAACCTTCCATAACCATTAATCATCCATGGAGCCCATAGACTCTTTTTTTTGAAGTTATGCAAGGGCATAAAAGGCCTGTGCCTACTTTGGGAAGGGTCTACTTGCATCTCTTTTGCTTGGATTAGTTAAGTTCTTTATCCTTAAACACTCTTACAATCAAAACCTTTTGTTTACCTCATCAATGACATCTAATTGTGCAAATCTTCACAACATTTTTCAATGAACTTTCCTTTTTATTGTTGTAAATTCTTACACCCTCTTCAAATATTTTCTTATGTAGAACTTTTTCAAATATAATGGACTACTTATCCATTTTATCCTATTTGTCAAACTTCCTGCTAACACTCCTAAAGGAATTGATCTGCCACAATCACAACCTAGTTGAGTGTAACCACCAATGAGACAAGACATTTAACAACTATGTGTTACACATTGCATACTAATTCACAATTTTGCTATGATTATAGTGCGAAGCATGGATTGGAATTGGGACTATCTTCACCAAAGATGCTATGGCAATACCATACAACAAGGACCGTTCATGATCATTAGCTCTTCTCTCTTACTCTTTAGCCACTAAGAGGGGTGGATGTCAATTCTGCCTAGGGTACTCACTTCTCTTATCATGAACACCCAATTTTATAAAATATTGTAACTCCATACACTTGGGCACTCAAAGTCTATGTTTTCCATCTGAGTTAGTTGGTATGTCAATAAATGATCCCATAACTACCCAATATTTTGTAAGGAACTTGTTCCTCTTCTTCTTCACTCAAGGACACGTTTTCATGATGAATCATGTTTTTGCATACTTTGATATTGAATACGTAATATCAGAGCCTTGACATCAAGTATCCGATGTTAGAGCCTAGGATGCAACATTGAATATCCAATATCAGAGGATACATACCAACCTATAAATATAGCGCTTGGGCTCACAATTTTCATATTATTTTTTGCCATAGTTAGCGACACTCTTACAGTTTGTTTTCTTTAGAGCTAGAATATTTTCTGAGTGCCTGTAGTAGGAGTTTGAGTGTGTACAAATCTTTGTTTAAGCACTGATGTACTTGAGCATAGCATTGTGACAAGAATAAAAATGAGCCCTATTGATAATCCTTGCAACACTGAGAATAGATTAATATTTCCTTTGATGCGCTTTACTTTAATGCATTTAAATTAAGCAATTAATTTGCAGTTGTTAATGAACACAAGTAAGACCACTTCAAGCATACAAATAGTGTTTGGTAACCTAGCAACATTTAACATTTGGTAGCCCAATAATGTTATATGTGTTCAAGATGTGTCCAGGAAAGTGGAACGAGTACTTGTGTTAGGCTAACTAGGCAGTGAATGAATTAAATCTTAAGTTACTCTACCTTTCATTCTTTTTGTAGACAACTAAACTTATAAAACATAAAATGAGAAAAATCATGTATCTCAATTACACTTAAACCATACCCTTGGGCTTCACAAGTATAGTTGGGAAGACAATGAATGTTCTCAATGCCCATTTCACTTCCTAAAGGAACTAGTGCATTGGAGAACTATAGGTCCATAGAATTTGACCAGATCACGTGTGAACACCTTAGTGATTCATATGGTTGTGCATGGGGATACCTCACTACTCATCAATGAAGGTTAGCTTAGTATTCAAGAGACCAATCTTTGATACCAATTATGAATCAAAAATCACACTTTAGAGGAGGGGTGAGTAGGTTGTCTCATAAAAATTTAACACACGCTAACCAAAATTTCATCAATAATAGTATACTTTGCAAAATTCTTAAATAAAATCAGAGTAAAGCACATCTAATCTATGAGTAAAATGTAATGTAAAGTAAAATGATAGTGCACTCCAAGATTTCTAGTGGTGGTTCAACTTTAGTCTACTTCCACTTCATAAGGCTATCCAAATCTCTTCCTCACTGGGTTTTCTTTTAATCTTCTTCAAATCCTTAAAGAATAATGCTAGTTTTGAGGGTTTCTAGTCTTCCTTTCATACAACCAGGATTTTTAGATAACAATTCTCAAATTAGATCTCACAAATTAATGGAAATATTGAAATGATGCTAGGTGATTTAATAACAAATCAAAATGCATCTAATACATACAAATACATGCAAAATATACAAAATTTTAGTCATAAAGATAAAATAGAAAGTTTTTTATTTAGCTTACTTTCTTAGATATACAATCTTTCCCTTAAACCTTACTTTGATCTTGCTTATTGTTGCTAAAGTACCAATCTGCATCCAACGATCCATCTTTGTATGTGCATCAATAACCAAGAGAGCTATGATGTCCATGGATAAACATTTCACCCTTGGAAACAAATGACAAAGTTTCATTCTTAATGCTTTTCTTGTGTCTTAATGTTCAATGGACTCTTTCATGTTTCTGTCTTTTATATTTTTTCATTTTTTCTTGATAGGTTGACCTTATTTGAGGTTAGTCAACCTTAAAAAGTGTGCATTTCTTATCTCTTAAATCTTCCTTCTTCTTAGGTCAATCAACCTATTAACAAGTTAGTCAACCTTAAGAGATGCATTTTCTTCCTTCTAAGTTTCATCATCTCCTAGGTAGCTCAATCTTGTTAAATATTGGTTGAATTATGAGACTAATAGATTGACCTATGAGTTTGATAATTCAACCTATGATGTATTAAGTTAACCTTAGAACTATATATTTTTCTTTTATCCTTGCATAGTCTTCATTCAAGTTAGTCAACTCATTCCAAGATTAGTTGACCTTACAAGTGTTGATTTTTTATCTACAAATTTCTCTACCAATGCATCAAAATATTAAAGGTCTTAATGAGAAATATGTAGGATATAGCATTTTGTTATTCCAAATTACTAATTTAATCAATAGAAATGGCATAAACTGAAGTTACATGGTAAAGACTTATAGGTTATATTACAAGAAAAAAAGTAATTGTAAATGAACTTTAACTTATGAGTTGCAACAATAAGATAGTAGAACAAACAAACATTAGTTAGGATCTACAAACACTATTATAAGAAATTTCAGTGATAACCATGAAGTAAATGCATGAAATCATATGAAAAATCAAACAAAATTCATGAGGTGTGATGCTTACATAATCGTAAATGATGGAATAGCAACAATAAGTTATGAAGCATAAATATACATAAGACATCTAAGACATGTAAACATCAAATAATCTATGTATACCACTAAATCATCATAGAACCAATGGTTGAAGATGATGTAAGAGTATCCTTTGTTAGAGATATAAGGGTATCAAGTGTGTAAGAGTATTCTTTTCAAGAAAACTAAAGGTACCAAGTAGATTTAAGAGTAAGTCAAGCTCCAATTTTCTAAATAGAAAGAGAAGGTTCACAACTAAGCTAATTATAAGCTTGATTTAATTTCTTAAGTAAGAAAATAAGATCACGTGAGTGGCTTCATTGGAATAAAAGAAGAAGTTATGAATGATTGAAGCAAGATGGTATGCAGAGTTCATACAATAGGAAGATGGCATCCAAAGTATAATCAACCAAGAGTTGATAATGATAGATTATCATAGTGTTTAAATGAATCAAGTCTCCTATGTAACACCAATGAAGAATATTTCCATTAATAATTTGTAAGTGGCTACATGCAAGTGTTTTTATATCAAGTTACAATAAAATAAGTGATGTTATTGTAAGTTACAATGCTATTACTATTAGTTACAAAAAAGAATCTCTCTATAAAAGATCCTGAGGTAACAACAATTTGCCAAGTGAAATGAAAAATTTAACATGGTGTTAGAGCTAGATTAAATTTCATTGTGCAATTATTGTTAGAAAAGGTATTGTATATTAATAAAGTAGTTATACTATTTAAAAAGGGGACTAAAAAAGCAAAGTAATTATAGACTAATTATAATCAACAATATTTTTGTCAAGCATTTGGGCACTATTCTAGAGCCTAGGCTTCTAAGATAGGCTAAAGAAAATAAGATACGTATAATTTTCTAAGCAACATTTAGGCAGTAACATTCTACAATAGATCAACTCATCACTTTAAAATATCTTATTGATAGAGAAAAATATCCATTGAAGAAAACATTTATATGCTCTGTAGATTTCTCTAAGACTTATGCTCTGTAGATTTCAACATATTTGATATTCTACATAAAATACTAACTCAATTTGTAATTAAAATCAAAAGAAGTTTTGTTAAACTCTTACTTTATGTGGATGATGTTATCTTCATTTCAAATACAATGGAAGGATTGTAGCAAATAATTAATACTCTTAATAACTTTTTTGTGTGATGAGCTATGATAATTCCCTAACAAATTATAAGCATGTACATATGATCTAGTCAAATTCTACAAAACTTTAGGCTAGAATGATCCTAGATAACTAAGTGTTAGATTGTAGTTCATTGTCTTCCTAATCACCACTTGTGTTAGCTCAATGGGTATGGTTAAGTATAATTAAGGCATCAGATAATTTCATTTTTAATTATATTTTATCATTAAAATATCAAAATAATAAATTGATTAAAGTATTAATTTTAAATAACTATAAATCTAAGGATAATCTAAACTATCCTAGGTGTGGAGCATCCATTCCTACTTTCCGTTCACATCCTAAACTTCTACTAATACTAGTGGGTCACAAAGTGATTATTGTTGTATGTACCAAGTATCCATTGCTAGGATTACTAAATGTTAGTATTTTATATTTGAAGTGATCATACTTATAGGATCATGGAATAAAAGATTAATTTCCCAAGTACTGAAAAGTCAAGTACATTAAAAGTAAATTACTTAATATAAATTAAGAATTATTCCAAGTGCTGTAATGGAGGAAATTAATTTTGATTTTATTGTTGAAATGCAAAAGCATCTAGGTACAAAATTCACTCAAATAAAACTTCATTCAATCAACTCTATTCATGCTATGAGCACTTAGAAAGAAAATTTTCTAAGTCCTGTAGAAAAAAAGTCCAAGAGCTTCACTACTATTCTAAACTAAGGTGCTATAAATGCATATGGTGTGCATATTTATGTAAGTAAAAAATCAAACTGTGTCAACACAACATAAGATGCATCAACAAGGTTATATCGATGCATGTCCATTGACATAGCCAACTTATTTACATTTCATTAGTAAGCATTTAAGAATGCACGAATGAATGTTAATGTCCAAAAAACTAAAATCATGATGTGTGGCATGCATAATAAGATATATAATTTAACTATCAGGAATGAACATACGGACAAAACCTTCTCTTCTAGATATCTTAGCCTAGAATGCTCCTATAATTACAAATGGAATTAGTGCATTACTGAAAGAGCTAAAAGTGGTATGAAAGCCTTTTTTACTTTAAAAAGAAAATGTAAGGAGGAATGTATTTTAGCTTAGGATATTTAAAAATAGCTTTATCATGCCTATAAAAGCCCAACCTTAGATACCCTTTCCCCTTGGTATGTTTGCAATTTGAACTCTTGATGTGTTATTTCTTAAGCCTATATCTTATGTTTAGTGTCCTCTTTGCTAGTTAAGTATGCTTGTGTTATGGTTTGGTTGAGCTACGTGCCTTGTAATTATCCTTATGAGTGATTTTAGTATTTTAATGAATTTTATTTGATGTATGATATTAAATTAAGCATATAGCCACTAACCCTTTGTTGAAGTTTTAAGTATGCAAGTACCAAATATTAGATGGGTCATTGGCATATGGGGTACTATATCAAGCTCGTGCTATGCTTAGTTGCTATCTATTTAGTTTACTTTGTGATTGGTTAAGAATTAATTAATTAATTATATATTTATGTTTAGTATTCATAATTATTTTAGTTTATGTCCTTCGTAGAGTAGCATGTGATAGTACCTTAGTTAGTTATGTTTGGACCTTAGACCCTTAGTTAGAATTGAGAGGTAGATATAGCTATTAGTTAGCTCATAGAGAGAGGGGGTATCTTAGTATACTAGTGCTAGGTATGATCCTGTGTTATAATACTATTTTATTAATTTTAAAAAATCTAGGTTAATTATATTTTCTTTTTAGTTTTATTTTTCTCAATAGAATTCATCCTTTTGCTAAATCCTAGCAAACCCATACGAATATACATACTTGATAATCCTTTCATTAGAAATAATCCATTTACATTGTCAAAATCTTAGAGATATAACCAAAGAGGAAGACCTTGCCAAATTAAAGAGAAGCTAGATCTAGGCCTATGTTATCATTTAGGATCTTAATAAGTGTTTTTCTTCAAATATTGTTCTAGGTTTCACTTAGATCCAACTGTTGACCTTTGATTTCTCCTAGGGTTTGGAGCTTGCTTAGAAGATTCAACCACACAAGGGTTTTTAGCACTATTAACTAGGTAGGGAAAATTTTATATATTTCTCATATTTTGAATTTTTGGAATATTTGATATGTGCACATTTGATTTGGTTTGGTTTGGTTTATTCAAAAACTATTTGACAAACTGCTTTATGACCTTTTCTTTGTTAGATCTAATTTGTTAATTCATGTTTGTAATATTTAACATTAAATGTTGATTTTTATCATGAATTGGATATTTTAAATCAAGTTTACTCTATTTAGAAGATAAAGTTTATCTATGTGATGACATAGACCTTAAGGCATGCTTATTAGCAAATCATGATCCTATCACAAGATCACAATACACGTTGCAATGAATTTCAATGGCATATTTTTGTAGCACATGAAAAATGTGAAAAATTTTAAAAAGTGAAACTATCTCTATTAAATTCCAAAAATTATGTAAATAGCTAAAAATATAGCCTCTAATACTTCCAGGCATGACTATGAATTGGAAATAATAACTAATTAGATTTTAGAATATTGTATTCATCTAGAATGATCCTTAGACCCTTAGATTCTTTCATTTGATATCAATGTAGTTTTTGGTATTTTATTGGAGACTTGAAATTCAATTTTTAATACTATTGGATTCCTATTTGGCAAGAAAAACTCTTAGCATTCGATTGGGTTTTGGTACAATTAAGTGATTTGATCATGTTTCCCCACCATCTAGGAATTTGAATTTAATTATTGATGAGTAGCGAGGTACCCCTACACTCAACCATATGAATAGGAGTGTTTCACGCATGATCCAATCAAATTCCAAGGACTAAGTGCTTATGCGCCCTTGTCGAACAAGGATGGGTTGGTTGATCATTGTCTTCCCAAGCTTACCTGTATGTCACGATTGTATGGTTAAGTAAGCTTGAGGCATATGATTTTTATAGCTTTTATGTTTTTATGTCTTGTGCTAGTAGGGAAGGAGAGAGATAACTAGGTGACTAATTTAAGTTAACTACTCATTAACTAAGTTCTAACTAATCCTAACACTAGCATTCATTCCCACTTGTCGTACACATCTTGAACCAATGCAACACTGCTGGGATTACCAAACGCTAATCATTACTGGGTTACCAAGCGTTACACGCATGCTCAAGGTGGTTGTGCTTGTGTAATTTAATGGTTTGCTTAATTGATCAAAATGAATTACTGTGCTAATAATAGAAATGTAAAGTGCATAAAATAAAATAAATGCATAAGAAAATAAAATAAAAGAAATGCGTAAGAAAACAAATCTCAAGTGCTGCAAGGATTAATAAAAGAGCTCGTATTTATTTTCATACACAAGGTGTGCTCAGGTACATAATGCTCGAATAAAGACCCGTCCACACTTAGACCTCCTACTCGAGCACTTGGAAAATACTCTAACTTTCAAATAGACTACAAGAGTTTCGCTACTTGACTGCTAAAAGACTTCTTTTTTCAATTGTGCACCTAGGCACTATATTTATAGGCTTGGGAGCAACTAATCTAATAATTAGAGTAACCACTCTAATAATTAGAAGAAACCACTAAAGTAACTACTCTAATAATTAGAATAAACCACTAGAGTAACTTCTCTAATAATTAGAATAGACTGTTAGAGTAACCGCTCTCATCATACCCCCATGACTGAATGAAAACTTGTCCTCGAGTTCCTTACAAAATATTGGGAAGGTATGGGATTATTGAATAATTGAAAATTGACAGAGGAATGGGATGACAAACTCAACGTGCCTAGTGAACGAATCAATAAGCATATTACAACATTAGTGTTCATGACCATTGTGGTGAACACTTGTACATAAATGACATCTAGGCTTTTATTTGGCAGCTTGAAGAGAAAGAGAGAGAAAGAAGATGAAGCCTGTTGCTGCCAATGGCAAGGTTGCACCTTCCATTGTTTATCCATAGCCACACCACTAGACTTTCTCCTTTCGTAAATGCTCTAGTTCCGGTCCATCCTAAGTGCTTCCTCCAAGCCCAATCCATTATTTGTATGATTGCCTTCTGTAGACACAACACAGTAACAAAGGAGCAAGGATAGATAAACCATAATGCATTTGATACCTTGCTTCGATATGAAGCACATTGGCTGAGTTGTGGTTATGGCAAAAATTGTTTTGGAGATTTATCACTGGAAACTACCCAAGGTGTAGGGGTTAGGCAATTAGTAAAATGAAAAAAATTGAAAAATTTGTGCTAGGACCCCCATGACTAAGAGTGAACCTCTGGTAACCATAAGATGGAAAACTATGAGGAACAAGAAAAATGAGAAAAAATAACAACAACAACGCCAATAAAATGGATGTCATGGATGGGGATGAAACAAGAGATGATTGATTGTAGGAAATGTTTAAGGAAAATAACTTAACAATTTTACCAAAAAGGAATGCCAATGGGTCCTCCCCAAAGCAGGATCATGCCTTTCATGCCTTGACAAACCCACAAACCAAAGAGTCTGTAGGCTCTAGGAATGTCATTTGGAAGTAAGATTTAAAAACTTACCCACAAGAATTCACCAAAGAAAAACAATGCATCAACCCAGAACGAACTAATGATAAAATCGGTAATGACGTGGAAAATGAAAAGAAAGATGGAGAGGAGAGAATGAAATGGAATCCCAAGAACAAGGTTGTGTAAAGTCCCTTGTGTACTTTATGGTTAATGTGACTGAGTAGAACTCATCCAAAATCTAGACTCATACAAACCACATCTAGTGCCCTGACATCAATACACTTGACCAATCCATCCACCTGAAGTAACAAGAATGCTTCCACAAAGAGTTACCACCATTCTAAAGAGAGTGAGATGGAGAAGTAGAAAGCAAGAAAGGGCCTTAGTTAGAGCGAACCTTTAAGCATGGGTAACATGTCTTTTTAGTTCCATAACCAGTGCTTATAGCCCATATTACTTTATTATGTCTAAGGGGTGTGCTTTGAATTGTCACCTTTTTTTCTTTTTTCTTTCTCTCTCTCTATTTTTTGATGTTTATGGGTGAGAACCACACCATGCAAAGACTTATTTTTATTCACTTAGCTTCCTAATATTTGAATAATGTCATAATGGTGGAAAACCCAAGAAAAAGCATCCAAGCACCCAAGAGAATGGCCAGCACCAATGCATCGAATCCCCTTGAAGTCACACCCTTTTCATCCTTTAAGTCTTTCCTTGGTTTGAAAAATATCCAACCACCAATTCATTAATAAGTTTACTTAGAAAATAGGGACTATGCAGTTCCAAGCCAAAGGATACCATAGAGTTGTATGGATGAGTGGATGGCATGGACTCATTGCTTGTTTTACCAAAATAACCATACCCTAATATCAGCATCATAATTTAAAGGTAAAAATCAAACATTGGCAATCAATATGATATAATTCAATGCACCATCATGAGCACTTATTATATGATAAATAAAAGTAAATCAAGCAAACAAAGAAATACTAAAAACATGAACGATGGTGTAAAACAAAAATAAGAAAAGTTGAAAGAATGTGTAAAACAAAAAATGTGTACAAAAAAATGTGTAAAACAAAAATTCAAAAAGAACTAAGGGCCTAGAATGGTTAGCATAGGTGGCGATCTTCCCCACGACTAAGTTGGAAGTAGGAGATCTAAAATAGTGAGGAAGGTTATCCATAAAGAGAGGTAGCATGTGTACTAGCTATCCTAAGCTCCTGGAAAGGTTTGGTTTGTTGCACATTGACCAAAATTTTCTTATTCGGGCTCTCAGGTTTGTATATAGTCATGACCTCTGAAGGAAAAGTTGCATAAATAATATAAGGTCCTTTCCACAGTGTTTGAAATTTAGTACGTTCTGGCACATGTGTGGGATTTAAGTAGAGAACCTTATCTCCTAGTTGATATTTAACTTTCCTAATTCTTAGGTCATGACATTATTTATTGAAGGCCTTGTGTAATTTGTTAGATGACATGGCAGCTAATTGGTTTTCATCTAGCAAGTTAAGGGTTACTAACCATTATTTCTATGCTAGATCAAGGTCAAGGTTGAGGTCACATGTCATGGATAGTGTACAAAGCTCAGTTTGAATGGGAAGGATTGGTAATTTACCGTACACTAACTCATAGGGAGAGTAACCTATAGGGAGTTTCCATGTGGAGCGGTATGCCCAAAGA
>MNCI01012132.1:106180-211835 GCA_015680685.1 Gnetum montanum
AATAATATAAGCTTTTCCATTGGACATTGGTGTAATCGGCCCCATAAAATCAATTCCCCAAATGTCGAAGGGTTCTAATGGTTGAATCCATTGTTGTGGACCCTCCATTCTAGTAGTCATTCCCCCATCATGTTGACAACACTCACAAGATTAGAAAAAACAATGGGCATCCCAAAATAATGTAGGCCAATAATATCTTGCAAGTAGGATCTTGATGGCCATTCATCTTCCAACGTAACGACCCCCATAAGAACCCTCATGAGCATCTTGGAGAACTTGCAATTGATCTATATTGGGAACACACCATCAAACCAATCCATCGAGACATACTTTGTAAAGTTGCCCATTGATCTCCATAAAGTACTTGGCTTGGTGAAGAAACTATTGTTTCTTCTTAAGGTTTAACTCTTGTGGTGTTTGTTGGGTGAGGAGATAGGTAAGAATGCTACTATACTAGTTTGTCTTCGTGGGTGATTGATTATTCGCTACACCAAAAAATAGGATTTCATCATGGAAATGATCAAAAATTGGATACTCATCCTCTTTGTTGTCCCATCACAACCAAGATAAATGATCAGCAACTACATTCTTGATGCCCTTACGATTGATCATCGTTAAATCGAATTCTTGTAAGATTACAAGCCATCATATGATATGAGGGGTTACCATTGGCTTATTCATGAGGAACCGAATTGCACTATGATCTGTATGTATATATACTTTATATCCCAATACATAGTGTCTAAACTTGTCTAGTACAAACACTACAGCCATTAATTCTTTCTCTGTGGTAGTGTAGTTAAGTTGTGCACCAGTGATACTTCTACTTGCACAGTGGATGTAATAAGGACACTTTTGGTCATCTAACTATGTAAGTATGACTCCTAAAGCATAGTTGGACGTGTCAATCATGATATGTAATGGTTTGGACTAGTCAGGAGTTTGTAGAATGGGTATTTCTACTAGCTTCTATTTTAGAATTTGGAAAGCTAATTCACATTTCTTGGTCCACTCGAAAGGTATGTCCTTTTTCGTTAAAACCACGAATGGTTTGTCAACTTTTGAAAAGTTCTCAATAAATCTCCTATAGTAGCTAGTATGTCTAAGGAATGATCGAATATCTTTGACAGTTTCTAGTTGATGGGTAATTCCTTAGATATTTTGATTTTCTTGGGGTCTACCCCTATCCCTATGTGTGAGATTTTGTTCCCTGATACTACACCTTCTTGGGCCATCAAATGTCTTTTCTACCAGTTGAGCCTCAAATTGGTTTCTATACATCTTTTTAACACTTGCTCCAACCGGTCCAAGGCTTGATCAAAGTTTGCTCCATAAGTGGAGAATTCGTCCATAAATACCTCCACGCCATGCCCTATCTACTGTTGGAATATGCTTAGAATTAGTCATTGAAATGTTGCAGGGGCATTGCACAAGCTAAAAGACATCTTTTTGTATGCGAACATTCCCCAAGGACTGGTAAACATAGTATTGGCTTGGCCTTCTAGGTCTCTTTGTATTTAGTTATATCCACTATATCCATCCAGAAAACTATAATAGCAACGCCCTACGATGGTGTCTAAGACTTGGTCGACAAATGGCAATGGAAAGTGATCTTTGAATGTTGCCATATTTAGTAGCTAGAAATCTATGCACACCCTCCATTTGCCTTCCTTTTTAGGCATAATAACTAAGGGGCTAACCCATCTGCTATCAGCAATGGGGTATATGAACCCAGCCTTGAGAAGTTGTTTGATTTCTTCCTTAACTACTTGCTTCAGCTTAGGGTTCTATCACCTCTGTGGTTGTCTTCGAGTCTTCACGAAGGGGTTAGTGTAAATTCTATGTTGGCATATCCTAAGATCTATTCTAATTAATTCAGGATATGATCAAGTGAAGGCTTCTAACCATTTATTTATTACATTCAGCAGTTCTTCTTTCTATTGAGGAGTAAGCTTAGCGTTGATAATTATCGATTTTCCATTTTTAAGGAACATGTATTCCATACCAATGTGCAATGGTTTCAACTTGAGGGACTCTTGCTTAAATTTCTCAGGGATTTCCAACTTCCCGCAGTTGATATTTTTAAGGTTAAGACTTGGAAGTTGGCAGTGGACTTTCTCTAATGTGTCTATGCTATCAACGTAAGCACAAGTCAAACCCTCAATTGGTTCCATGCATATGAGTGAACTACTTTCTTGATCAGCTGTCAGCCACTAGGTTTCTTTCTATTATGTGGCTACTACATACAAGCATCTTTGTATGTTGATCACTTGTGCACACTAATTGCATGCAGGAAATGTTAAACTTTGCACAAACCATGACCTCTGCATGAAATTACACCCTGTGTCACTATATGCGATGCATGGAACTTTCTTCTTCTCCATCTTCCTGAATGTATTTTTCTTTGATATTTCTAGGGAAAGATCGTGGATTCCTAGGCATGCATCAATGGTGCTTAGCCATGCTCTTCCCATTATGATTGGGAAGTCCCCCTTACTATTGTTTACCTGAATCACTAGAAAGTCAGCTGGGTATGACCACCCACAAATAGTGGTAACAATGTCTTCCACTAGTCCCAATGGGATAGTGATGGACTGGTCAGCCAACTCTAGATAGATGTTGCTCTTTGTCAATGGAGGCAGGTTCCAGGCCCTGTACATTTCTTGAGAAATCAAGTTGACACCAGAACTTGAATCCAAAAGAGCCTTGCATGGCACATTTCCAGCAATTTGTAAGTATATCAGAGGACTCCCAGGATCAAAGAATTTCCTAGGAAGGTGGCCATCTTTGATCCAATCGGTGATGGCATTTGTTAGCATGACCGTATGCGTTAAGTGCAGTGATTGGGTTGAAGGGGGCTTCAAAGTTTGGATTGATACTAAGGCATCTAAGGAATCAACTACTTGTGATTACAAGGGCTTGGTTGGACTATTGGTTCTAAAGAAAGGTCCTTTCTTTATGTGGTTGTTGAAACCAACAGTAGGTTGAGAGTTAACAGCCCTCGTGGTGTTACATTGCTATGGCTGGGTAGGGATTTCACCTTGCATCGTGGGAGTAGGTGGTAGTGGAGCTATTGGTGGAAGAGATGCAGCCGGATTAGAAGGATGATATGCTTGCGGAATATCACCTCTAGAAGAGGAAGTCCCATAATACTCATGGGCTTGGTAGTGAGGTTGAGGAGTCACATGGCTAGTAGAGTCACATGGGGAGATTGGCTGTTGCACATAATATCCATACGGGTCAGGTTGCCAGTAAGAATACTATTGCCTTGGTGGTGGCATTCCCCATGATTGTGGATGCTACCACTATTGATATTGCTCAATCAGTTGTGGTGGAGTTCCACTGGGATAATATGTTAAGGGTTGGTGGAACTACCTTGGGTTACCTTGAGGATAAGGTAACCTTCGAGGTGTTTGCCTTTTGTTTAATCATGGCTTGAGTGCATACACCCAGACTCCTGCAGATGTGAGATTATAGGGCAACATCCCTTAGGATGGTCATATTGACATATCTCACATACATGATCATTATTTGTTTCCAAATCCACAACCTCTTCAATGATGGAAACTTTTTCCTTACCCTTGCTATGTGCATGTTCAGCCTCTTTCTTTTTTCTTTTCTCACTACCTTACTCTCTAGACTCCTCTACTATTTTAAGAACAGTTTGAAATCTATTGTCTAGGGAATCCCACATTTGTTCTACCTTTGCCAAAACATCTAATGTCATCTTTTGGATAGGAAAATTTTTCCTATTCATCATCTTCGAGTGATGACTCTTCTTCATCCTCACAAAATCTTACTTCCCTCTTCCAAAGGAAAGGATCTCAGTTATACTCTTCCATACTTTCTCTCTTCCATAGCTCACCCTCTTCCTTAGCAACTTGCTTCAATAGTCTTTGAATTTGATGGGACCTAAGCTTGGATAATCTCCCATGGGCATAAGTCCCAAGGGTTCTTCTTGTTTCATGCCTAAGCCCATCCACGAGATGGCATAGTTGACCCCTTTGCAAATAACCATGGCTAGGACAACAATGTAATAGTGCATAGTATCAGCCCATGGCAGCATCCAAGGGTTCATGTCCTCCTTGTTTCCAGCCTTGGATTTGCTTTCACAAGTTAGACACTCGAGAGTACATTTGATACTTGTCATTAAATAGTTCTAACATAGTACTCCACCTACAAATGGATTCTAGTTCTAAAGACTGGTACCAGCTTTCCACTTCTTTAACTAATGTCTATGGGAACAACTTAAGTTTTTGTCATTCGTTCTCTATGTTCTGTAAGGCACACGCATCATGGAATGCTTGTAAATGATTCTGAGGATCAACGTTGTATCCCCCTTCAAATTGTGGGATGTTGTTCATATCTAATCTCTTGATCCTACTATCTTTTTGATGCCTTGTTGGAATTCTAACAACCTTAGTTATCTCTAACATAATTCAAGTAATGAGTAGGGATTCATCATGATCGTCTCATCCATGGCATCTATGATGCCGTTGTTCCCTACTCTTCTTTCTTCTATGTTGTGACTCTCTAGAGTTCCCTTGTCCGCTTTCCTGGCTATTTCCTCTATGACTTCCACTTTGCCTACCTTTATCCCCATGGTCTTTTTCTTTATGACTGCATCTGGATATTGAAGGAGAGGGTAAAGGAGATGATGAAGGTGAAGAAGAAGGAGAACCATTACCATGATGGTGTCTGCTACCTTCTCTTCTATGGTCTAGGGGCATATCGCAATTGCGATTAGAATGTCCACCTTTATCATGAGTTCATGTTCCTTTTTCAGATCCTTTGTACCTGTGGGTATCAGAACCTAGGTTATGAATAGTGGAATGAAGTTTTTGATACACAACCCCTTGGCCAGAGTCAAGGGGAGGAACATCGTTGTGTGGATGACTACCTGAGGTAGGTTCACCACCCTCATTTTTGCTTAAGACATGTGGAGCATCCTGGGACCACTTACCCTTCAAAGACTTATGATGTCTCTCCTGTTGTAAGTCCCTTTGATGTTGTGCCTTTAAGAGATGGTATTCTCTCAATTCATGGTCTTGCACAATGTATTCTACATGTAAGTGCGACATGCCAATTTGTGTAAGAGCATGAAGAAGCATGCTCTGGACTGAACGATTAGGAGGTAACACTATGTTACCTTCCAAGTCTCACCAATGCAGTTGTTCATCTTAATGGAGGATAAAGGTGAAGTCTAGTATATACTCATCAAGATGAATATATACCACTCAAACTTGTTGAGGGACTAGCTGATCAACGTCATGTGTATTACGTCGCCAACTATTTCCTATTACAAACCTAGGCAGTCAGGCACTTTTGTACGAAGAAGGAGACATACTTGTCTATTCAGTGTGTAATGTAGTATTTTTTATTATTTTCTTAACCAACCCTAAGGGTTCGTTCTAATGATGTGAATTATTTCCTATGTTCTAGTTAGCACACAAACAACTAAGTACCCAGCAACGATGCCAATGATGAGCAGCGAGGTACCCCTACGCTCAACCATACAAATACGAGTATTTCACACACGATCCGGTTGAACTCCAAGGACTAAGTGCTTATGTGCCCTTGTGGAACAAGGACGGGTTGATTGATCATTGTCTTCCCAAGCTTACCTATATGTCACAACTGTATGGTTAAGTAAGCTTGAGGCATATGATTTTTATAGCTTTTATGTTTTTATGTCCTATGCTAGTAGAGAAGGAGAGAGGTAACTAAGTGACTAATTTAACTTAACTACTCATTAACTAAGTTCTAACTAATCCTAACACCAGCATCCATTCCCACTTACTGTACACATCCTGAACCAGTGCGACATTGCTGGGATTACCAAATGCTAATCATTACTGGGTTACCAAGCATTACATGCATGCTCGAAGTGGTTGTGCTTGTGTAATTTAACGATTTTCTTAATTGATCAAAATAAATTTTTGTGCTTATAATATAAATGTAAAGTGCATAAAAGAAAAGAAAAGAAAATAAAATAAATGCATAAGAAAATAAAATAAAATAAATGCGTAAGAAAACAAATCTCAAGTGCTCCAAGGATGAATCCAACAGCTTGTCTTTATTGCCGTACACAAAGTGTGCTTAGGTACACAATGCTCAAATAAAGACCCATCCACACTTAGACCTCCTACTGTGGACACTTGGAAAATACTCTAACTTTCAAACAAACTACAAGAGTTTCGCTACTTGACTGCTAAAAGGCTTCTTTTTTCAATTGTGCGCCTAGGCACTATATTTATAGGCTTGGGGGCAACTACTCTAATAATTATAGTAACCACTCTAATAATTAGAATAAACCGCTAGAGTAACTACTCTAATAATTAGAATAAACCTCTAGAGTAACCACTCTCATCAATTATGTATGATTTTCTAACATATGTTTCATTATTTGAAGCATCTTTTGGTGAAGTTTATTTTTTGGTTTATGGAGCTAGTACAAAGAAAGTTAGCTAATTGGTTTTAAAGGAATTCTAAGACATTAATGAACTCCTCACTATCTATAATAGTGAAGTCCATGCTTCTTTATCTTTAATAATATGGTATTGGAGGAGGAAGAGAGTAGAAGATAGTGGGCATCTTACCTTGGTAGATGATAGAAATCAAATTCATGTTAGTAGCTAACCTTGGTATCAAATTTAAGAACCAGTAAATAACTCCAACTTGTACATTTTTTTTTTTTTTTTGGTTTTGACATCTATAAAATCTTATTGTGCTAATGAGCAAACATTTAAACTTTGATATTTGGAAATTGAGAGTGGATGCTAGCCTTCTACAAATTTGAGGATTAGGTGATGGTGGAATACTTTTTAGTTAACCTAATATATTTGGTTATTGGTTAATTTGATGTTTGGTTATTATTTCATGGTTACATGTTTAAGTACTAACTCTTTGAATGAAGCTACCCCTATGCATGATTATCTAGCTACTCAATGCCCAATTCCAAAATCCTTAAGGGAGTACTTGTAGTCTTTTTTCCCTATTAAATATATGGACTGACTTGACCTTTTATGTTTGGTCTTCCATGTGATTTAGATAGTTCTGAGCATGAGATAATTAGAGAAGCTGATGCTTAGATTTAGTTGTATGCATTTTTATAATATTTGATTTAAGTTGGTAGTTTGTTGTATTTTTCTAAGCTATAATATTCAACTAATATATCTGTACTATGTAGTTTCTTTTGGTTGGTAGTGTGGATTTTCTACTTGGTTGTCTTTAGTGTAGACCTAATTTCTTTACAGTATTTATTTTGGTAGCATTATTATTTATTTTTCAATTTGTTTAAAATGTTTCCTTGATGATATTTGGTTATTCATTATCATGTATTTTTCTAGTCTTATTGTATTTGGATATTATAATTTTGGCTTAGGCAATAGGACATCAAACTATTATTGCTTAGTGAACAGGTTGGGTTTTGTATGCAAGGAGCTATTAGCATTATATATTTATATTCTTTTATGAATTAAATAAAATACTTTTGTACTCCTTTACACCTATTTTTAAGCATGTCTACTACTTTGTGTGTTACATTTTCTTGACATTTTTTGATTTTAATAAGTTATATTTTATTTTTACAAGTAATACCTTTCTAGCTTAAGCTTAGTTAGCAGGGTGTTACAATGCCATTGTTCAACTAACTATTCTTTATGGGTGTGTTGTATTTGGTTTTGGTCTAATAATAAATATTAAATATAGATAGAAGAAATTCAAAAGCTTTTCCTATTCATTGAATTCAAAGTGAAGGAATAGACATAATATGATATTATACTTCTTAGAGCAAAGATGAAACCCTTAGAAGTTAAAGCTATTGGAAGTTTATAGCCTATACTCATAATCTTTCTAAACTGCCATTAGATACATACTTTTAAAAAGTGATGATAAAAACCTAAGATAAAGGATAATTTCATGAGAGTTCTATAACTTAATAAATGGAATATTAAAGAGTAAATTTTTTATTTTGATCTTCAGTAAAATTGCAAATTTGTAAGATAAGTAGTATTCCAAAAATCTTGAAAAATGTAGAAGAAAAAGCATTTTTATTTAAATAATATCAAAAAAGGTCTTATCATGCCCCAAAATTTACCATAGATAATGATAGGGGTCCCACTAGTTTTATACCAATGGGATATATCATACAAATCACATTGTGATCTAGTCGTAAGCTTTGAAAATGATGTTGAGTAGACTATTGAGAACACTTGTGTATATCATTGCATTTAATAATATAAAAGATCTTATAATACATATGGTATAAATGAAAAGTCATGTTGCCATGATAGGAAATAAAGATAATCTATTAAAGAGAGACAAATTACTCTTCTCTACATGATCAAGAAAGAACCAAGAAATTTCTAGAAGTTTCTTCATAATAGGAAAAGTTTGAAACTAAAATTTTCTTTTATGAGATTCTACAACTTTATAAAATTTTATTTCAAGATAAGGGTGAGCTAGTAGGATATCATTAGGATAATGAAAACCTTTTCATCTCCTTTGAGGATACTATGCAAGGCATTAAAAGACTAGCTTTAGGTAAAGCAGCTGATGTAACAAGAATTTATGGAGAAATGCTAACTTGGGAAGGACCTTTGGTATGGCAGACAATTTGGAAAAATCTAAATCATGTGCTTCAAATAGTTTTAGATAAATAATGATACACTAATATAGATATTTTACTCTTCAAAAAAGAAGATAGACCTAATTTAAATAACTATAGGTTGATAGTAATTAGTAATATTTTTACTAAGGTTTTGGAAAATGTTCTTAAGATGAAGATTGGAAAATTTAAAAAAGAAAAAAATTTGCAAGAATTTTACTATTAATCACCTCATTACATTGAAATATCTATTGATTTTGCAAAAGGGCAAAATAAAAGAACTTTTGTTTGCTTTTTGGATTTCTCTAAAGCATATGATTTAGTTATTCAAAGAAAGTTGTGGAAGCAATTACAAGGCATAGGCGCTTCCCCATCTTTGCTAGATGCTATTCCAAGTCTTTACCAAGAGGTACATATATAGATCACATACCAACACTCCCATAAAAATGTTCTATTATATAGTAATATTGGCATGAAATAAGATTGTCCTCTTTCACCTACTCTTTTTGATATTTTTATTGATGAACACAAGGAGCATATGTAGAAAATTCTAGATAGATATTCTATTAAAATTACTAATTATTTGTTAGCCTTTTTCTATATACTGATGATTTAGCTTTCATCTCCAACTATAAGAAAGGCCTACAACAAATGCTAACTATTTTGGATGATTTCTGCCAATGTTCAAAAATAAGAGTTAATGTGTAAAAATCCAAAATTATGGTCTATGATACTAGGAATAATGATTACTCTTTTACTATTAGAGAGGACCTAGTAAATATGATACCAATGTATAGCTACCTTGGTCTAGATCTTTCTCACAATTATAGTTGGGAGATGTGCATTAAATAGAGGATTGCAACTGGATTGAGAGCATAAAAGAAGAATAGAAGAAGTGTAGAAGCATTTCTTGGTAGAAGAATTTTGAGTTAAAAGGTAGGTATAATATGATTTGCTGCTTCTTAAAGCTAATATGATGCCTTTAAAGATAAAATCTCTTTGTCAATTTGCAACATATGTTCATAGTCTCTTGTAGAATAACAACTAAATTTTCAAAATAATTCTTAGTTGCTACTCAATAGAAAGGGTGGTTCTATGAGGGAATGATTTGGCTTAAAACATGGAACATTGAGATGGATATTCTACATTGTTATATAAGGCAACTCCATAATAGTATAAAAAACAAGGTACTTTTGCACATTTGGAGTAACCAAATAGGAAAGAAATAATTTGACCTAAACAACATTAGATGAGGCATCAACAAAAAAAAAACAACTTATTTATTTGCTCATATATGCTACCACCTACACTATCAAATTAGTCGAGAAAGATTGGGCTCCCATTATTTTAGAATTGAAATGAGAAGATGTGTCCAAATTCAACGAGAAGAGAGCACTTGCTATTTATGTAATCAAAGAGCCATTGAAGATGAGCATCTCATATTCCTGCAATGTCTTGTTCTTATGCAAAGTTTCCACAAATGGCAAATTATAACTACTAGTTTAATTGAGCTTTTTGATATAACACCAAGGAAACTTGGTAACTTTATTAATGAAGTGTTTACTACACATACTATGTAGATTTCTTTTGTCCAATAGATCCTAAGGGTCTCCAAACATAATAAAAAGCATTTTACTTTCATAATTTTATATTCTATAATTTTTATGCAATTTATGAATATAAGAATAAAAGAAATATAAATACACATGCATTGCAATCCCTCCTAGGGATAAACAAAATACTCGCAAACACTCATGCATGTCACACTCCCTTATGAGATAAGTGCAACACCATACATGGAATGCTAATAAAATGTCTCTAGTCACAACCTCAATGGCGTAACATCATACCATACAATTATGAACTCCTTAGGCAAGGATAAATCATTGCAACTTAATAAAATGGGGATTAAATAAATATTTTTATGGTTTTTTAATATTTAAGGAATTAGTAGTACAACAAGGAAAAATCATGAGCTTTATTCAATATGCAACACTAGACTCTGCATACATCAAATGGTTTCGAGCTACATAAGAAAGGTAACACTCTGATACATTTTAGCTACACCTATGAAGGAAATGACTTAAAATACGTACACAACAAGAAAAGGAATCAACTTACCCAAGGGAAGAAAGGCTATTCACACAAACTAGATGCCAAAGCCAAATGAAAATCAAAGTATGCTTATGATATATGTGAGAGCTCATCCCAAGTATTTATGGTTTTCACAAAGTAATAGAGGAGATTCATCAACATCTAAGTGTTAATGAAGATCCATCAATATAACCTGAGCTAATCCTAGTCATATGAAAGAGAAAAAAAGATCAAACTATACTTGGAGGAGGGTGCATCAGTGCTCCTTCACTAACACAAGGTAGTTATCATAGCCCCCCTCCTTCTCCCAAACCACACTATGCATGTTGGATCTAGATGAAAGCTAGAACCTGATAAGACATGACGAAAGGACCAAAGAACATCCAAATGAATCCAACATCATCCTAAACGGCTTGGAATCATGCACACAACCTTAAAGTATGACATAGGAGGTAAGGATGCATCTCAAGAGACCAAGAACCTCAATAAAACATACTAGACTATAGGGCACATGAAATACTTTCCCAAATCCAAAACTCATAATCAACTTAAAAATTACCACTAGATGTTTCATCATTCCTCCACAATTGAGTAAAGTTAGTTCCATAGCTTTAAAATCCAAGAAATAAAAATAAAGACTAGACACATAACAAGATCTATGTGGAGGGATTACAAATGTACAACATAGATCATAACTATGTTATAATACAATCCACCTTATAAGAAGTGCCAAGGGATGATGGCAAAGGTGAAAATTCCCTTAGCATGCATATATGGAATAGGAAGAAGTCAAAAGAATTAGTATTTCCTACACATCATTTGCATTTATTCCTTCTTCCATGTCATCCATCTTCAAATCATCTTCTTCCAACTCCTCTGGCACTCATTTGGAAGATCTTGAAAAGGCACGCGCTAAACCTAAAAGATTAAGAGCATGACAATTTGCCTCCAAATCTCTCTCTCTCAAGGGAGGTCTCTCATGTATAAGTTGGATCTGGTAATTGATATTATTCCTCCTATTATTCCAAGATTGATGGTTCTCTTATAGGACCATAGACAAAGGATTGAAATCTGTAGAATCCTAAGCGTAATCACCTAAGCATGATGAGTTGTGAAAATGCTAAAAATCAAGTGAAATCCCTAAGGCATTATACTACCATTGCAAAAACTCACCATAGGAACAATGATAAGTATAATTCTTGAGAGCATGAGAGAAACATAATCATAACTATGGAATCAAGGCATGCATGGGTAAGTAAAAATAAGATGGAAATAATTTAAATAACCACTAAAATTACAAAGTATATACCTGAATCAATGTCTCTCTTCCACAACTAAGTTACAAGACACCTAGCTTGAACCACATGAATAATGTCAATGGGAAGAACAAGAAGAAAAAATGCTCATGAAAATTACAAGAATTGAACCAAGAATTAAACAAACAATCAACAAAGGTAGCATAAAGATTGAAACATTAAACTTGCCTTTGATGACATCCAAACTAATGGTTAAAAGATAAATAGAGTACCCCCAAGGTTAAACAAATAGGTGAAAATGAGGTAAGATGAAAAAGGATTATCATGATCAAACTTTTAAGCTTATAGAGTTGAAACTCACAAAAGTGGAAGATTAATCAAGTGCTTTATGCCATGTAACCACCACCATCATTGGAAGATAAGATTGAGTTCACTCACTCACAGTGCTAAGCCACCAAGGATTCATAAGTGGATCCTTTCCATAGCATGCACCTAACTTTCTTGTCCTTGTGAAACTCATTAATGGGTCACCCATAGATTCCTAACAACTAGTGAGACATCAACATCAAACTTGAGTATGTCTCCTTGGATAGCCAAATCTAATCCTTTTCTTTGTCCAATAGACTTCCTACTATACATAACGATGGACAAGAATGGAATGGAAGTGGTGGAGAATGAATGATGGATAAGAGAGAAAAGGTAAGAGTGCAATATCATTAGATCCCCACCCAATCATTTAATTAGCTCATAGAAACACATGAGCATGTCCTACATTCTGTAAGAGATCTACTATTGCATTCCTTCACTACTACCATTCACATAGTAGGAATAGGCCTTCAAGTTTCCCTTCAAAGCACAAGATCACACCTACCACTACTAATTTCATCTTATATTAATTATTTTGTGGTCTAACCATTGGTTGTAATGATGGAAAAAGTTGATGCTAGAAAACCATAAGAATCCACATGAAATAATTTTAACACTAGGATCCATGGGCCTTGAAAGGATCTGGGGAACCTTAGGTAGTCTTGTTGATCACCTAATGACTTAGAAAATTTGTTACCAAGAGATATAAGCAAAAATAAACTATAATGTGTGAAATAATGATTTTGTGCTAAACCAAGAACGGAGAGAGGGGAAAATGATGCAGTCAAAATAAAAACTACAAATTTTATATTAGATTATTATAAAAAATGGTGAAAATAGGATTTTAGAGAGTATAGATCATTAGCTTCAAAATCCTGAGAATACAAAGAATATTTGTTTAATATATGGTGTAGGATGCAAGGTGTGTTCTACACTTGAATCTACACTTGTCTCTGGATTGATCTACTCTACAATAAATATTGTGATAGGTTCTCTCTACTCTCAATGATCTACACTAAAAAAGGTTATAAATGGTTGCAAAATTTACAACTATTTCTCTACTCTTTGCTAAAACATATCTATTTTTGCCAAAAAAATCTCTTCTGTGTGTCAAAAATATCTACCAAAAATTCCTTTAAATGGTGTTGAATTTGGCTTAAATAGGCCTTCAATTTGCTACACTTGTGTCAATTACATTTCCATGTGCTATGTAGACCATTACATAGTGTATTTGGACAATTTTCATGACCCAAAACTATAGCGTATGGGTCACTAGCGTTTTTGATTAATTTCCCTTGGAATGCTAGTGTTTTTGGTCATTTTCATGGCCTAAAACTACAGCATATGGGCCACCAACATTTTTCACTTTTGGTGCCAAACTTGATAGTTTTTTTGAGATTTTAGCTTCCATACAATGGCATAATGAGATTGATAGCATATATTGGCAATGTGAACCATGAATTTTATTTTACATGTTTTAAAATGATTCAAAATTTTTACCAAAATAAGACCATAAGATAGCATTTTTTTATGGGAAAAAAAGGTAATTATTTTTGCTCTTGAATCCAATAAAAATTACAATTAAAATCTAGCTACCATGCTTCTCTGTTCACGACATGAATTTTCCTTAAGGTGTTTCATTGATCCTTCTTTATTGATGTTTTGAGGATTGACCTGAAAGACATCAACAAAGGATGTAAAACACCATCAAAAATTCATCACCAATGCTCTATCTTCACACTTGATTTTGTAGCTATCAAATCATGCCAAGGAATGCTAACAATGGTGAAATAAGGTCGTAATGGGATGAGAAGAATTTAGGGTGAGATAATGGCTACATTAGTTATCGAAGAATGGTTACATGGGCTAACAAAAAATCCCAAATTTTTTGACATCATGGTTATGGCCTAGTGACATGTTTAGTAGCTAAGGAGATCTTCATGCTTTATGCTCAAACTACTAGTTACTTGATGATGTTTAGAGAAGCCAACACTTTGTTCTTGGGCTTCTTTGGCCACTTGGCTCTCTCACTTTTCTTTTTCTTTTTAGAGAGACATTGATTTGCTTAAATTTATGCTACATTTGCCTCTTGGCTTTCTTGGAATTTTCTCACTTTTTTTTACTTTTTTTTTTTTGGAGTGAAACCTTCATTAGGTTTCATTACCAAGGTTGGATTTTGTTTCATTTTCTCATTGAATGAAGAGTGTGGAGATTCAATGAAAATTTTAATGAAGCATGTTGAGAATGTCACATGGCCATGATGCATGAATGTCAAACATAGGTTTTCATCATTAGTAAGGTAGGGAAGGCTAAAAGTTTGTTACAAGGTTATGGCTCAAAAGGGGTAACAGAGGAGATGTAAGGTAAGTCACCATTGCCGTAGTAAAATTGGCTAGCTAAACCTCATTTATCGAGATCATAACTCACTGCTATGATGAGTCATACCTTTATGATGATTCCAGGCTTATCCTATAAGCATAACTCCAAGAGGATGAGAAAAAAAATCAAAGAATACATGTGATTATAAGAGGTTACATGAGGTCACATGAGACAAGCAAATATAGGCCACCATGAGTTCCAGTTATTCACATTTGAGAACTATGTATTTTGTTTTGCAGATGTAGACAAAGTTTGCAGTGTTTTGAGCTATTAAAAAGAAATATTAGGTCATGCAAACTTGCTTATTATGGGCAACTAGAGATGTCAATGTCAATTATTCATTCAAACTTGCAAACAAAGACCAACAACACTAAAAGTAAACATGTTAACATTAAATGTAATAAGGTCATGTGAAGGCTTTAATGTTGCCTTACAAGGGTTTGATGATTTCTTGAGAAAACTAAGGTTTTAGTGAGGAAATTAGTTTCAAGAATTTCTCCATACCATTGTGGATTAAAATGGGGAATTTGACTAAGGAATCCTCTATGATGTTTTCAACCTCAAGGTCAAGAGTAGTTAGGCTATTCTAGAACATTAAGGCTATATGGTAAAAAGGCTTACAGGCTTAAGGTTCAAGTGTTCAAGGTCATTTGATTGATTGACATCACTAAAAGAGTCTACTTTGGCCCAAAGGTAAGTCAAATTGTGCCTACATCTCTAGTGCTTCACACTACACACCAACAAAAACATATTAAGTGGATCTACATGATATTTTTATTAAATCAAAGTTGAAATAATGTACAATAATGCAATAATAAGGTGTGATAAAGAAAACTAAAGTCCAAACAATGGTAAATAAGGTAAAACTAGGCAAAAAAAAGGTAAAATAAAGTCCAAACGATGTCAGAATAAAGTAAAATGAGGTGAAACAAGGTTAAATAAGATAAAAAATAATATTAAACAATAATAATTTGTTATTGGATTACCATGTGGTCAAAATAGGCTATGATTTGATTAAAAAGCCATAAATGAATAAAATAATGGTTTTTTATGTCAAATAAGCAACAAAAGCTAAGTATTCCCATTTCTAGCATGTGGGAGATAATTAGATAGCATGTGAGAATTTGGGTTCAATAGCATGTGGGACCTAGGTGGACATCATGTGAGGCAAGGAAAATTCATTCATCAAGATATGCTAGCTTATGAAACTAATTTTCCACCTCTAGTGTGTGAGGCAACGTATGCAACTAATTTCCCATCTCCAACATGTGAGGCAACGTATGAAACTAATTTCCCACCTCCAGCATGTGAGATGGCATATGAAACTAATTTTCCACATCTAGCATATGAGGTAGTGTATGAAACTAATTTCCCACCTCTAGCATTTGAGGCAACATATGAAACTAATTTTCTTCCACCATTTCTCCTCTCCAACATATGAGACTTTGGGTGATAAAATCAAATTTTGATCATTGTGATATTATAACTATGATATCATATCAATGATATTGTAGCTACAATGTCATAGTCCATCCTATGTCATCATTGATGTGATGTCTCAGGATCTGTGCAACCTTATAAATACCAACACCTGGATGCACAATCGATAATTTTTTCATTCTACCCATAGCTACACTCTTGCAATTTGTTTTCATAATTAGTGATAGAGTGAATGCCTGTAGTGTGGTGTTGATTAGTTTTCTAGTGTCTTTTTTCGAGTGAATTATACTTGGACATATTTCATGATCGGCAATAAAGATCAAGATTACCTTTCATCATTACATCATCCACTTAGTTTTTTTTATGTTTACTTAGATTTAATTTCCTTGTTTTCTTAGTCAATCCATTACATTTCAAGCACTTTATTTTACATGTCATTAGTAAGCGAAATGGAAACAACTGGTTTCGAGTACTAAGTGTAGTTATCTAGTAATCCAATAGTGGTGTTGCTTCATTCACTTAGTAATAATACCACTTGGTAATTATAGTATGACTACATGAGTCCAAGGCATGTACAGTAGATTAGTACCATATATCCATCACATTAGGCTAAGTTAGATTTATGCATTCCTAGTTATCTAAAGTTAGAATTTTATCTAATTATGTTTACCTTTAGGAGCACTAGGAGCCTCACAACATCAACTAATCATATGCCTCACTAAGAGTTACACCATATACTTAAACTTTACTAACTCGAAGTGGAAAGATAATGATCTCAAACTTAACATCAATTGCTATCATAATTACATTTTCCATCTACAAATTACAATCTGATCATGTGCTAGCACTTGTGACTTGTATGGTAAAGTGTTAGGATACCTCCACTACTCATCATTGGTGTCATTGCCAGGGATGTGTCAATGTGTGCTAAGTAATTGATCTTATAAAGTTCCTTGTATCAAGAACCAAAAAGTCTATTCTTATACCTTTAATCAATCTTAACAACACACACATAACTAAGCATTAAACATATAATATCGCTTCAACACTTAAAGCAAAACTATCACTTGCCAAAGAGCTACAAATTAGTAATGACAGAACACATGATGATGAAGACTAAAGTGCGCCTATGCAAACACAAATCTCATACACTCACATCAATCCTTATTATCCTAATTTTACATTCATCTTTCATCAAGATGGATAGTTGAGGTGGAGAAACTTACAGGTCAACATTGTTTTAACTCTAGAGCATTTAGCACCAACCATGCTTCAAGCAACCTTAAGTGGAATGAATTTGAGCCATGCACAAAAGGGATATCATGTGATCAAACACATGACCAAACCCTGCTAGCCCACAGATGCACAAGTACAAAGAAATATTTCTATGGAGACCAAACATGAAAATAACAAGGGAAAGCAAGTCAATCCTAATGTTGTAGTAGAAGGACTATATGGTGATGCATTTTTAGTAGAGAAACTCCAACATAATCATAAAGCCTACTTACAAATGTCTATTCTTTTTTTGGAAGAGCCTATCAAAGTACAGTTACATTCAACCCTTATAGATACACCAAGAAGAAAGGTATAGGACTCTAAACACAAGTAGAATCCAAGGCCTAAAGTTTCTGTAGGATCACAAAGAGATGAATTCCAGAGTCATAGAAGGAGGTCTAGCCAACATTGTTCTCCAATTGCTTCATCTTCCTCCTCATGGTCATCATTGGACTCTAATAGAAGGGAATGAAGGTTTAAAGATCATGACAAGAAGAGACATTGGCCTCATGATGAGCATGAGTATCATCAAAGGCATCTTGATTAAGAAAGTGATAAGAATGAATCATGAAGAGATAAGAACAAAAATTAACAAAGACTGTGATATGAGTACCAAAGGGAACATTACTACAATAGAGCATATGAGCCCAATGATCATGAAGAACTCCTATTGGCCACTCGCAGCATGATCAACATTATGAAAATAGTGTATATTCCAACTAGGCATGTGAGGAATAGTTGCATCAAGCAACTTTATATGAATAATATTCCTAAGTTTGAAGGATATAACATAGATCCATAACATCATCTTTATGTGTTTCACAATGCATGTGTCCTATAGAATATTGAAAGTAACTGGCAAAAGCTTAAGCTATTTCCTAGGATACTCATTAAAGAGGTAGAGAGCTGGTACAAATCATTGGAACTTAAACCAATCAAAAGGTGGAGTGCCATGCTTGAACTCTTCAATGACAAATACAAAATTTACTCTAGGGTGTCCAATCCTAGAAAGAAGATCCAGGGTTAGAAGCAAGGAACACATGAATCCCTTGATGCAACAATAGGCAAATACTACTCTCTTCTGCATAGATTCCCAAGCCATGGATTTTCCCAAAGGACACATCCTAGGCACATTGTTGATGGGGTAAGAAATAAAACCAAAGAAACCCTTGGGGGCTATGCCCAAGGAAGACTATTGAAGATGACTATTCATCAAATCCAAAGGCTAATTAACCAAGTGCCAAAGGAGGAAGGTGAGTTGAAATAGAAAGAATTAGCCAAGGAATATAATCAAGACACAACTATCAAAAAAAAAGAGATGTATGAATGAGTGATAAGCAAGAGGAAGAAACCTTGGAAGAGGTAATCCTAAAGAAAAATCTACCAATTCATAAATCTATCAATGATATAGCGATTAAGGTAGAAAAGATATGGGACTCAATGGATGAAACGTTTGGTACAACTTTGAAAATTGTAGAAGAAAGAATTGAATAGGCCTTCAATAAGGATAAGGGTAAGGAAAAGAAAAGAGACTATGGATGTGAAAAGTATAAGCAAAAAGGAAAATTTTCTTTAGTGAAAGAATGTACTAACTCAAGTTTAGAAGGTGAGGAAGGATGCAAAGTATGCCAATACAAACATCTTAAGGCATGTTGTCTTGTGATGGCTCACTTATAAGAATTAGGAACATATGCACTTAATCCAAGAATCGTTAGAAAGAAAATCCAAAATAGTTATCTTACCCTCAAGGTAACTACAAACAAACCTTTCAACCAATTTATTATCCAAGTGGAGCTTATCCATAACCACAGGAGCAATCTTAGCAAAAGTAACAACAACCACAAGCATGGGCAATGCCACCATTGAGGTAGCAATATCCATATCGACAGCCATACCCCTATGGATATATATGCAACTTCTTATATCTCCAAGGAATGCAACAATTCGCACTTCTCAATATTATCCACCTAAGTATTATAGAACTATGACTCCAAGAATAGATTCCAATCCATATGTACATCAACCAATGGCTGGTCGATTATGTCAACCTTCTAATACTTTATTGCCTGTGCCACCACCTACAATGCAAGGGGAGTTTTAGTCATAGCCACAACAAAAGAATGCAATGAGGGGTAGTCAACATGCAAGAGCAAGTAATCATGATCAAATCTCAAACCAGGAAATAACCATTCTTTCAAGGAAGTCTAAAAAAGCTTTGAAACATGGGGATCTCATCTACTTCAACCTCATCCATACATACTCCTCTAAAAAAAACTAAGCTTCCATCATCTTCTAATGTAAACCAAATAACTGACATCCTCACTCAAACTATCATGCACTAGATAAAGGAAGAAGCACTTACCCAAAAACAAACAGACCTGGGAAGTCCCTTGGTGTACCTCCAAATTACAAACCATGAGCTATGCAAAGCTTTACTTGATTCTGGATCATGGTAAAGTTGATATCATAAGACATGTATGAGGCCTAAAATATTCCACCATTAAAAAATAGTAATATCCTATTAGATCTTGTAGACCAGTTGATCACAATTCCACTAGAATAGATAAATGACGTAGTGACTACTATTAGTGGCCAGTCTTATCCTAGTAATGTCTTGATCATTCATGTATGGAAAAATAAGGGTGAGTTCCCTATTATTATGGGAAGAGCTTGTCTTAGCACTATGGATGCTAAGCTTGGAATCAGAGACCTATCCTTGGAGATTTCCAAGGAGGATGAAGCTAGAATAATTCAACAATGAAGATTCCCATGTATCACATACAGTGATAATGGGTATAATTGTGTGCAAAAACTATGGGTAGTTGAATAAGGTAGAAACACACCATGCAAAAGATGTATCAAAGAAATATGTATGCAAAAATTCCTGTATGTGGCAGCCATTAAATAAGAAGGCATCTAGTTGCTGGTTATTAATGAAGAAATAGAATTAAAAATATACATGAAACCAACAACTTAAACTATAAGTGCCTATGTGGAAGAAACAAATAAGTTATAGCAATTGAGAAGATTTCATCCCTATCCACATTTAGGCTAAGAGGAAGAAATTGAATGGGAATAGCTCGAGATTGCAAATAAGTTTGAACCATAACCATTGAAGCTACAAGCCCTACCAATAGCACTAGAATATGCTTTTCTAAATAAAAAGAAGCTAATAATCATCAATGTCAACCTAGAAAAAGATCAAAAGAAGAAATTATTAGAAGTGATCAATAAATGGCCAACAAAGTTTGCATGGTCTTATGACAAAATAATTGACATTGATCCATGCATTTGTCAACATCAGATATACACAAATTTAGTTGTTAATCCATGATGCCAACCACATAGAAGATTGGATCCTAAGCCTAAGGAGGTAGTAAAGAAAAATTTAAAAAAATTTATTAAAAGTGGGATTCATCTACCCCATTGCAAATAGTGAATGGGTTAGTACTTTGGTTATCATTCCAAAGAAGGGGGGCAAGTGGAGTGTGTGTATCGATTTCCAAGTATTGAACTTTGCAACGTTCAAAGACCATTTTCCTTTATTGTTTATTAACCCTACATACTATTGCAGGATACTAGTACTATAGTTTTCTTAATGGATATAGTGAATATAACCAAATTCTCATTACACTAGAAGACTAAGAAAAGATAACATTCACTAGTCCTGGGGAACATTTTCTTACAAGCAAATGTCTTTCAATCTCTGCAATGCACCTACTACCCTTCAAAGAATAGTACAAAGCATATTCCAAAAATAAATAGGTAACAGCGTGGAGGTATTTATGGATGATTTTTTAACCTATGGATTGGACTTCAAACAAGCATTACACCATTTAGAGAAAATAATAAAAAGATGTGTAGAGATAAATCTAAAGCTCAACTAGCAAAAAAGCCATCTAATGGTCGAAGATGGGATCGTGAGAACATAAAGTTTTACTAAAGGGAATTGACATAGATCCATAGAAGATCAAAGTCATACAAAACATCACCCAAAGGCTATAAATTGTTAAAGATGTTAGATCATTTCTTAGCCATACAAGATATTACAGAAGGTTTATAGGGAATATTTCAAAAATTGCAAAATCATTAGTCGAGCTAACTAAGAAGGATACATTATTTCAATGGAAAAAATCATGTGAAAAGGCACTTAAGACCTTAAAATAGAAGTTAATTAAAACACCAATCCTCCAAGCTTGAAATTAGTCTAATCCTTTCCATATCATGATAAATGCTTCAAATTATGCACTGGGTGCAATACTAATGTAGTTGGATGACCAAAAAAGGCCATATTACATACATTGTGCCAGTAGAAGTATCACTGAGGCATAGCTAAATTACACCACCATAAAGAAGGAGCTTATGATAATGGTGTATGTGCTAAACAAGTTCAGACACTATGTGCTCAAGTACCCAATTTATGTCCATACAGATCATAGTGTAATCTAATTCTTAATAAATAAACTGGTGATAAGTCCTAAGGTGATCAGATGACTTTTCATATTACAAGAGTTCAACATTACCATGATTAACAAGAAAGACATGGAAAATGTAGTAGCTGACCACTTATTGAGGTTGAGATAGGAACCATAGGAACAAGAAAAATCATTGTCAGATCAATTTCCTAATGAAAACCTATTCACAAAGGTAATAATGGTTATTGACTCAATAGAGAAGCCATGGACTACTAATTACATAACTTAACCACACAAGAGCTTCCTATTGAATGGAGTAGGAAACAAAGAGAAAAATTCCTTCATAAAGTTAAAAGATATATGGAAATAAATGGGCATCTTTACAAGATTTGTGCTAACAAATTGGTACAATGGTATGTACCAGAATGCAATCAACACAGGATCTTGTAGTATGCACATGAAGGACCATGCAATGGTCATTATGCTAGACATAGGATAGCACTTAATCTAATGATGGAAGGTTACTTCTGACCTACCATATTCAGGGATGTCCATAACTTCACTTCATCTTGTCAAAGATGTCAATAGGATGCAGGAATAATGGCTAGAAATGAAGGACCACAATAATGGATCCAACCATTAGAACTATTTGATATTTAGGGAATTGACTTCATGGGATCCATCACACCAATTTCAAATGAGAAGATTATATCATAGTGACTATAGATTATTACACAAAGTGGACAAATGCAACAAAAGTTAGAGATTGTACAGCCAAAATAACTACCAAATTTTTCTAACATATGGTAAATTGATTCAAAGTATCAAGGATACTTATCTCAGAAAATGAAACTCATTTTACCAATGATACATTTAAGAAGCTCATGTAGCAACTCGAGGTAAACCATAAATTGACCACACCATATCATTCCCAAGAACATGGTCAGGCTAAAGTAACTAACCAAGAAATTACAAGGATATTTACTAGAATAGTTAGTAGATTTATAAAGGATTGGAGCATCAAATTAAATGATTCTCTATAGGATTATAGAATCACATGGAAGCCCACCATTATATACTCACCCTATGAGCTAGTTTATGGTAAATTACCTACCCTCCCAATCCAAGCAGAGCTTTAAAACCTAGCTACTACTAATAAAGTAGACCTAAACATAAGCTTAGCCCAAAAATAATAACTCATGAACCTCAATCTATTAGAGGAAAATATGTTGGTATTACTTATGAGTAATGAGATTCATAAGAAGTACTTTAAGCATAGGCACAATGCACGAATAGTGTCAATATGGCTAGCTGATAAAATCCTATACTACAATCCCAACCATGTCCAACAAAAGGCTAAGTTCCAAATACTTTAAAAGGGACCATACCTCTTCCAGGAAACTTATCCATCTAGTGCCATGCACATTTACCATCCATCCAATCCACATAAGCTCATTGTAGTAAACATCCAAGAGGTTAAGCCCTATTATGAACATCTCGGTTCTGTTGTGGATTCTACCCAATTTGTCAATCTATCCTCTACTTGTTCAATTTCATGGTTAACTAGCCATGACCATAGTCGTGAGGATGTCCTGCATGACATGTTGGTGTCATACTAAATTTTCATCAATTTTCAATAAAATGCATGGAGTAAAGCAAGATGTAGTCCCCATAAGGTGAAGATTTTCCTATATAATCAACTCATAAAGGACTGATTACTTATACAATGAGACCATAATATCCATCCCCCCATTCCAGTAATAAGAGGTTCTTACCATGGCCATAATGATCTTCTTCTCACAATAAAACTAAGAATAAACCTATGCTCATTATGCCTAGACAAAAAAGTGAAGAACCAAGTGGGAAACATTAAGGGGATCTTATGATTCTCTAGGATTGTTGCTATGAGTTTTATCATGTTATCAAGGATCCATTATTCCCTTGAGTTCTAACAACAAACAAGAGTATAATGAGTGTTGCCTTAGCATGTCACTAGAAAGACATGTTATCCATGCCTAAAGCTAGGCAGCTTTTCATAAATCTAAAAAAAAAAAGTATGTTATTAATAAAATCCTTCCTTGAACACCAATGTCAAGTGATAATACTCCTTGCAACAGTGGTAGTCTTATGGTTGTAAATTCTAGGGATGAAACAATGCAATGACACTAGAAAGTGGTTTGGACTTGGACTAAATCTTGGACAAAAGGGCTAATTACATAAGGGTCTATGGTAAGATACCTCATGTCCTAGTTTCAACAATCCCTTGTACATTTCATTTCACCTCATTGTATATTTAACCATAACTTTATGGTGTTGTATAATATAGTGTCATTTTCCCAATGTGGTGTTCCTAACATGTGTGTTTTACTGAATAGGTATCTCTGACATTAAACTCCTTGAGTGCCTACAGACAATTTTAGGTGTGGTTATATAAGGGCACTAAGGACTAAAGCTTACTTTAGAGAGGACTTACTTGTATAACTATTGTATCTCATACTTGATAAGTAATTCCACATCATCTTGTGCCTTCCAAAATAATCAAGATTCAATAAAAACTTTCCATACCATCTTATAACCTGTCTGATAATTCAAAATATTCAAATCATCACATACCAACTCAATAAACTTTCATTACTTGAAATTAAAGCCAAATTTTTGAATTCTAAGCATCATTTACGATCCATTACCCTTCAAGAAGTCTCTATGTCTTCCACATCATCTAATTGACTCATTTTTTCCATTGAAAATTACTCAAAAATCAAAATTTTCTAACAATGAAGTCATAACTAGGATGTATGATGTCCTACGATGTCAAAGCTAAAATGTTGTATCAACAATGTCATGCTTATAAAAATAGCATATATATATGCGAGAGTTAGAGAATTTTTTTCATTTCACCTTTTGCAACAAGAGAAGTTTTTGTTGTTTTTCTGAGCTCTAGAAAGCTAACTTCCTAAAGCGATAACTTCCTCACCGTAGCTCCAATTTTCATAATTCTTAAACCCTATTAATCCCAAAGCACTCAACTTAGTCATTAGGAGGGGAGGATTTAGTGTGTACATCCAAAAATTTGAGCCAAAATTTTCTAAAGCCTGAAAGACATTATTAAGGGTAAGTATAAGAAAATAATAAGAATGTCATGCCTAACTGATGAGTGGCGAGGTACCCCTATGCTCAACCATACGAATATGAGTTTTACACATGATCTAGTCGAACTCCAAGGACTAAGTGCTTATGCGCCTTCACAAAACAAGGATGGATTAGGCTATTATTCTCTTCCCAAGCTTACTCGTATGGCATGATTATATGGTTAAGTAAACTTGAGGTATATGATTTTTATGCTTTTTATGTTTTATTTCCTGGTGCTAAAAAGGGAGAAATAAAATAATTAAGTAACTAATTTAATTTAAGTAATTACCTAGGTTCTAACTAGTCCTACCACCAACATCCGTTCCCACTCTCCGTACACATCCTGAACTAGTGTAACACTACTAGGATTACCAAACGCTAGTCATTACTAGGTTACTAAGTGTTCCACATATGCTCAAAGTGGTTGTACTGAGTGTGCTTACTTGTTGAAAATTAACAAATCAATAAAACAGCCAATTAACTAATGAAAGCATTGAATAACTATAAATAACATTAAATGCAATAAATAAGCTATTCTGAATGTTGCAAGGTTTATCATAAAGTTCATCTTTATTTCTGGCCATAAGGTGTGCTCAGGTACACAATGCTCGAATAAAGATTCGTTCACTTTATGACTCTTACTACAAACACTCAGAAATAATTCTAACTCTAGAAAGGGAAAACTGCAAGAGTTCAGGTAAGGGACTAAGAAACTAACTCTCCCATTACAAGCGCACCCACCTCTTATTTATAGGCAACGAGATAGGTTCCAACATCAGATGCCCCATCTTGCTTGGCAGGCTTCGATATCATGGATCCGATATCATGGTCCCGATATTACAACTCATCATACCCCCATGACTGAATGAAAACTCGTCCTCGAGTTCCTTACAAAATATTGGGAAGGTATGGGATTATTGATTGAACGACAAATAATGGTGGCACGAAATGATAGACTCAAAATGCCTGGTGAACAGATCGACAAACATATTACAGCATTGGTATTCATAACCATTATGGTGAACACTATACATATATGACATCCAAACCTTCATCAGATAACTTGAAGAGAGAGAGAGAGAGAGAAGAGAAATAGAAAGGAAATGAAGCACATTGCTGCCGATGTCAAAATTTTGCACACTGTTGTTCAACCACGGCCACATGATCAAGCTTGTTCCTTGCGTAAATGCTTTTTGCTCTAATCCATCCTGAGTGCTTCCTCCTATCCCAATCCATTGTTTGTGCGATCACCATCTGCACACACAACACGGTCATGAATTAACAAGGATAGATAAGATATAATGTGATTGATACCTTACCTCAATATCAAGCACATTGGCTAGGTTGTGGGTATGGCAAATACTAGGTTAGAGGTTTATCACTGGTGACTACCCAAGGTGTTGGTGTAAGATAAGTAATGGAATGGAAAAAATTTGTGACAGGGCCCCCACAACTAAGAGCAAATCTCAAGTAACACTAGGGTGGAAAACTTAAAGAACAAGAAAGATGAGAGAAATAAAAATGGTGAAGCTAAGAAAACAAAAGAAAAAATGAATGTCATTGATGGGGTGAATGAGAAATAGTTGATTACAAGAAATGTTCAAGGGAAAGAGCTTAACAATTGCACCAAAAAGGAATGCTAATGGATCCTCCCCAAAGTAGGCTAATGCCCTTTATGCCCTAACAGACCCACAAACCAAAGAATCCATAGGCTCTAGAAATGACATATGGAAATAATGGTTAAGGACTTACCCACAAGAATATACCAAAGAATAATAATGCAGCAACCAAGATATAGACTAATCATAAAACTAGTAATGAGGTGGAATATGGGAAGAAATATGGAAAGAGAAGAGAGAATGGAATGGAATCCCAAAATCAAGGTTGTGTAAAGCCCCTTTTGTATTATGTGGTTACGATGACTGAATAGAATTCATTCCAAGTCCAAATTAAAATTAACCATATCCAATGACCTTGCATCAACACACATGACCAATCCATCTTCTTGAAGTAACAAGAATGTGTCCATAGAGCCACCACTATTCCAACAAGAAAAAGATAGAGAAGTAGGAAGCAAGAAAGGGCCTTAGTTAGAGGGAACCTTTAAGCATGGGTAACATCTCTTTCCAATGCCATAACCAGTGCTTGTAGCCCATATTTATTATTATGTATAAGGGGTGTGCTTTGAATTCTCACCATTTTATTTTATTTTTATTTTTTATTTTTTGTGTGAGAACCACACCATGCAAAGACTTATTTGATTTAGTCAACTTTCTAATATTTGGTCAAGAGCGAAATGGCAAAAAAATTATGAAAAAAATTCAAGTACCCAAGAGAATAGCCAGCACAAATGCATCGAATCCCCTTGAGGTCATACCCTTTTCAATCCATTTGAATCTTTCCTTGGTTTGAAGAATACCAAGCCACCAATTCATTAATAAGTTTACTTAAAAAAAGGGATAATATAGTTCCAAGATCAAGGAAGACCATAAAGCTGAATGGATGAATCGATGATGTGGACTCATTGTCTATTTTATCAAAAGAAGCCATATCTTTGTATCAACATTAAAAGTCAAAGGTAAAAAACCAAACATTAGTAATCAACACTGTTATAGTACAATCCACCATCATGAGCACTTATTATACGATGAATGAGATTTATTCAAACAAAATGTAATGGAGAAATAAATAGTAAAAAATGTTAACAACAGTGTAAAACAAAAATCAGTAAAGATGAAGAATGTGTAAAAAAAATGTGCAAAACAAAAAAAAAAGTTAAGGGAACTGAGGGCTTTAGAATGGTTAGCATTGGTGGCCATCTCCCCCACAATTGAGTTGGAAGGATAAGATCCAAAATAATGAGCAAGGTTGTCCATTAATAGAGGTAGTGTTAGTACTGNTAAGATCCGAAATAATGAGCAAGGTTGTCCATTAATAGAGGTAGTGTTAGTACTGGCTATTTTAGGCTCATGGAAGGGTTCAATTTGCTGAATGTTGACTAATAATTTCTTATCTAGGCTTTCAGGTTTATAGATCATCATGGCCCCTGAAGGTAAAGTTTCATGAATGATATAAAATCCTTCCCATAATGTTTGAAATTTAGATCATTGTGGCACATGTGTGGGATTCCAATATAGAACCTTATCTCCTTATTGGTATTTGACTTTCCTAATCCTTAGGTCATGACGTTGTTTGTTAAATGCCTTGTATAGTTCATTGGATGACAGGGCACTAATCAATTTTCATCTAGCAAATTAAGGTTCATTAACTATTCTTTTTGTGCTAGACTGAGGTCAAGGTTAAGGTCACATGCTATAGATAGTGTACAAAGCTCAACTTGGATAGGAAGTGTTGGGAGTTTACCGTACACTAACTCATAGGGAGAATAGCCTATAGGGAGTTTCCATGTGGCATGGTATGCCAAAAGAGCATCATTCAGTTTGGTGCTCCAGTCTCACCTATATTTGTTGATGGTTCATGCCAATATTTTTGTGATCTCCCTATTGGTGACTTCAGCTTGATCATTCGCTTGAGGATGATATGCTGTAGTTAGTTTATGCTCAACTCCTAAGCATTGCATCAACTTCCAAAAAGTTGCACTTGTAAAATGTGTACCATTGTTAGAAATAAGTGCATGAGGCATACCAAACCTATTTATGATTTTTTGTTGAACAAATCGTGTAGTGGTAGATGACGTACAGTCCGTAACATGGCTGCTTCTATCCACTTTGTAAAATAATCAACAGCAACAACGATGTACACTTTTTCATTGGACATTGGTGTAATAGGCCCCATAAAACCAATTCCCCATATGTCAAAGGGTTCTAAAGGTTGAAACCATTTTTGTGGATCCTCCATTCTAGTAGTCATTCCCTCATCACATTGGCAATGCTCACAAGATTGGACAAAATGATGAGCATCCTGGAATAATGTAGGCCAATAATATCCTACAAGCAAGATTTTAATGGTTGTTCATCTCCCAGCATAATGACCCTCATAAGGGCCCTCATAAGAATATTGGAGAACTCGCAATTGATCTACTTCAAGAACACATCATTGGACCAAGCCATCAAAACATACCTTATAAAGTTGTCTATTAATTTCCATGAAATATTTAGCTTAGTGAAGAAACTACTGTTTCTTTTTAACATCCAACCCTTGTGGTGTTTCTTATGTAAGGAGATAGGTAAGAATGCTATTATACCAATTCCTCTTTGTGGTTAATTGATTATTTATTACACCTACAAAGAGAAGTTCATTTGGAAAGTGGTCAGAAATGGGATATTTGTGCTCTTTTTTGTCCCATCGTAACTGAGATAAATGATCAGCAACAACATTCTTGGTGCCTTTACGATCGATCATTGTAAGGTCAAACTCTTATAAGATCACCAGCCATTGTATGATGCAAGGGCTCACCATTGGTTTATTCATCAAGAATCGAATTATACTATGATCCATGTGTACAAATATCTTATAGCCTAATACATAGTCCCTAAATTTTTCTAGTGCAAACACCACAGCCATTAACTCTTTTTCTATTATGGTGTAGTTGAGCTATGCACCAGCAATACTTTGACTTGCACATCCAATGTAATAGGGTCGTTTCTGGTCATCTAACTATGTAAGTATGACTCCTATAGCAAAGTTGGATGCATCAGTCATTATGGTCTAGACCAGTCAGGAGCTTGTAGAATAGGTGTTTCTATGAGCTTCTATTTTAAGTTTTAGAAGGCTAGCTCGCATTCCCTAGTCCATTCAAAAGGTACATCCTTCTTTGTTAATTCTACCAAAGATTTTACAATCTTGAAAAGTTCTTAATGAAGCATCTATAATAGCTAGTATGTTTAAGGAATGATCATATATCTTTTACAATTTCAGGTTGATGATTGATTTCTTGGATGATTTTAATCTTTTCAGGATCTACCTCTATCCTTATTTGTGAAATCTTATGCCCTAATACTACACCTTCTTGGACCATTAAATGGCTTTTTTCCCAATTAAGCTTTGAGTTAGTTTCTACAAATCGTTTTAATACTTACTCTAATCGGTCTAATGCTTGTTCAAAGTCTACTCCATAGGTGGAGAAATCATCCATAAAGACCTTCACACCATTTCCTATTTTCTGCTAAAAGATACTTAGAATGAAACATTGAAATGTTGTTGGGGCATTGCACAAGCCAAACGACATCTACCTATATGCAAATGTTCCCCAAGGACTTGTGAATGTAGTTTTGGCTTGGTCTTTTGGTGCTATTTGAATTTGGTTGTATCCACTATAACCATCCAGAAAACTATAGTAGCAATGCCCTGTAATGGTATCTAAGACTTGGTCAATAAATGGAAATGGGAAGTGGTCCTTGAATGTTTCCATATTTAACAGCCTTAAGTCTATACACACCCTCCATTTACCTCCCTTTTTGGGCACAATGACTAATGGGCTAATCCATTCACTATCAGCAATGGGGTAGATGAACTAGGCTTTTAGAAGTTGTTCAATTTCTTCTTTAATCACTTGCTTAAGCTTTGGGTTCAGTTGCCTTTGTGGTTGTCGTCGAAGTTTCATGGAGGTGTCAGTGTAAATTCTGTGTTGGCATATCCTAGGATCTATTTTGGTTAATTCGGAATATAACCAAGCAAAGGTTTTCGACCATTTGTTACTACTTTGAACAGTCTTTTCTTTTTTTGAGAAGCGAGCTTAGCATTAATGATTATCGATTTTCCATTTTTAAGAAATGTGTACTCCATACCGATGGGCAATGATTTTAACTTAAGGGGCTCTTACTTAAACTTCTCAGGGATTTCCAACTTCCCCCAGTTGGTATTTTCAATGCCAGGACTTGGAAGTTGGTGATGGACTTACTATAATGTATCTATGCTATTGATATAGGCACAAGTCAAGCTCTTAGTTGGTTCCATGCATAGAGTTGAATTTCTCTCTTGGTTAGTTGTTAGCCACTGGGTGCCCTCCTATCTTGTGGCTACTGCATACAAGCATCTTTGTATATCAATTATTTGTGCACACTGGTTGCATGTAGGCAATATTAAACATTGTACAAACTAGGACTTCTACATGAAATTACACTCTATGTCACTGTATGCGATACATAAAACTTTTTTCTTCTCAATCTTTCCAAATGTATTTTCTTTTGATATTTCTAGGGAAAGATCATGTATTCCTAGGTGTGCATCAATCATGCTTAGCCATGCTCTTCCTATAATGATTAGGAAGTCCCCCTTACAGTTGTTGACTTGAATCACCAAGAAATTAGCTAGATACGACCATCCACAAATAGTGGTGACAATGTCCTCCACTAGTCCTAATTGAACAGTGATGGATTGGTTAGCCAACTCTAAACGAATGTTACTCTTTTTTAGTGGAGGCAAGTTCTAGGCTTTGTATATTTCTTAAGAAATTAAGTTAACACCAGAACTTGAATCCAAAAGAGCTTTGCAAGGTTCATTCCCAATGATTTGTAAATATATAAGAGGACTTTCAAGATCAAAGAATTTCCTAGGAAGATGCCCAACTTTAATCTAATCAGTAATGGCATGAGTTAACATGATTGTGTGCATGGGGTGCGATCTTTGATTTGAAGGGAGTTCCAAAGTTTCAAATGATGGTAAGGCATTTGGAGAATTAGATGCTTGTGGCTGTAGGGACTTGGTTGGACTATTGGTTCTAAAAAAAGATCTCTGAACCAATAGTAGGTTGAAGATTGACAACCCTTGCAACGTTACATTGCTGTGGCTGGGCAGGAAGCTCACCCTGCATAATTGGAGTAGGTGGTAATGGAGTTAAGTGTGGAAGAGCTGCAACCGAATGAGAAGGATAGTATGTTTGTGGAACATCTCCCCTAGGAAAAGGAGTTTTATAGTACTCATGGGTTTGGTAGTGAGGCTGAGGAGTGACGTGACTAGTGGAGTCATGTGGAGAGATCGGTTGCTTCACGTAGTATCCGTATGGGTCAAGTTGACGGTAAGGGTACTGTTGACGTGGTCGTGGCATTCCCCATGATTGTGGGTGTTGCCACTATTGATACTATTCATTTGGTTGTGGTGGAGCTCCACTCAGATAATACATCAAGGGTTGGTGGAACTTTCTTGGGTTACCTTGAGGATAAGGTAGCCTTCGAGGTTTTTGTCATCTATTTAATCATGGGTTCAGTGCATGCACCCCAGACTCTTGCAGATGTGACACTACTGGGCAACATCCCTTAGGATGGTCATATTGACATATCTCATATCTACTATCAATGACGGCAACTTTGCCCTTACCCTTGTTATGTGCATCTTCAGCTTCTTTCTTTTTTCTCCTCTCTCGGTCACTACCTTATTCTCTAGAGTCCTCTACTATTTTGAGAAAGGTTTGAAATTTATTATCTAGGGAGTCCCACATTTGTTCTACCTTTGTTGATACATCTAATGCAAATTTTTGAATGGGCAAAGTCTTCCTATTCACCATCTCTTCGAGTGGTGACTCTTCTTCATCCTCACAAAATCTAACTTCCTTCTTTTAGAGGGAAGGATCTCTATTGTATTTCTTCATACTTTCTCTTTTCCTTAACTCACCTTCCTCTTTGGCAGCTTGCTCCAGCAATCTTTGTATTTGATGGGCTCTAAGCTCAAATAGCCTTCCTTGGGCATAAGTCCCAAGGGTTCTTCACATTTCATACCTAAGCCCATCTACGAGATGCCATAATTATTCCCTCTACAAGTAACCGTGGCTAGGGCAATGATGTAATAGTGCATAATATCGGCCCATGGTAGCATCCAAGGGTTCATGTCTTCCTTGTTTCCATCCTTGGATTTGCTTATGTAGGTTGGACACTCGGGAGTACATTTGATACTTATTGTTGAATAGCTCTAACATGGTACTCCATCGACAAATGCATTCTGGTTCTAAGGACCGGTACCAGCTTTCCACTTCCTTAATCAATGTCTGTGGAAACAAATTTAGTTTTTGCCACTCATTTTCTATATTTTCCAAGGCACATGCATCATAGAACACTTGTAGATGATTTTGAGGATCAGCGTTGTATCCCCGTTCAAATTGTGGGATATTGTTCATGTCTAATCTTTTAATCCTACTATCCTTTTGGTGTCTTGTTGGGATCCTAACGGCCTTAGTTATATCTAGCATACCTTAGGTAGCGAGTAGGGGTTCATCATGATCATATTCTCTATGGAATCTATGATTCCTATGTTGTTCCCTACTCTTCCTTCTTTTGTGATGTGTTTCTCTAGAATGCCCTCATCCCCTTTCTCAACTGTTTCATCTATGATCTTTGTTTTCCTTACCATTATCCTCATGGTCTTTCTCTTTGTGACTATGTCTAGATCCTAAAGGAGAGGATGAAGGAGATGATAAAGGTGGAGAGGAAGGAGGACTAGCACCATGATGGTGCCTATCACTTTCTCTTTGGTGGTCTCGACGTTGGTTGTGGTTACGATTGGAATTTCTATCAACGTCATGTGTTTGTGTTCCTCTTTCGGACCCTTTGTGTCTGTTGGTATCAAAACCTGGGTTATGAATAGCTAAGTGAAGGTTTTGATACACAACTCCTTAACTGAAGTCAACAAGAGGAACATCATTTTGTGGGAAACCTCTTAAGGCAGGTTCACCACCCTCATTTTCACTTAGGACATACGGGACATTCTAAGGCCACTTCCCCTTCATAGATTTATAATGTCTCTCCTGTTGTAGATCCCTTTGGTGTTGTGCCTTCATGGGTCGATACTCTCTCGAGTCGTGTTCATGCACAACGTACTCTACCTGTAAGTGCTGCATATCAATTCGTGTGAGAGCAAGAAGAAGCATGCTTGGGAGTGATTAGAAGGCAACACTATGTTACCTTCTAAATCATGCCAACGTAGTTCATCCTAGTGGAGGATAAAGGTAAAGTTTGGTATATACTCATTAGGATGAGCATATACCACACGAAACTATTGGGGCACTAGTGGGTCATCATGTGTACTACGCCTTCGATTATTCATTTTGTCGAACCTAGGTGGTGAAGCACTCTTGTAAGAAGAAGGAGACATGATTAATTCTTTAGTGTGCAATACTCTCTTTTCTATAATTGTAGGATGAACAACCCTAAGGGTTCATTCCAACGAAGGGAAAATTTCCTAAGTTCTAATCAGTGCACAAACAACAAAGTCCCCGGCAACAATGCTAATAATGAGCGACAAGGTACCCCTATGCTCAACCATATGAATACAAGCATTACACATGATCCGATCAAACTCCAAGGACTAAGTGCTTATGCGCCTTCACAAAACAAGGATGGGTTAGGCAATCGTTGTCTTCCCAAACTTACTCATATGGCACGATTGTATGGTTAAGTAAACTTGAGGTATATAATTTTTATGCTTTTTATGTTTTATGTCCTGGTGCTAAAAAGGGATAAATGAAATAATCAAGTAACTAATTTAATTTAACTAATTAGCTAGGTTCTAACTAGTCCTAACACTAGCATCCATTCCCACTCTCCGTACACATCCTGAACCAGTGTAACACTACTAGGATTACCAAATGCTAGTCATTACTAGGTTACCAAGTGTTCCATGTATGCTTGAAGTGGTCGTACTGAGTGTGCTTACTTGTTAAAAATTAATAAATCAATAAAACAACCAATTAACTAATGAAAGCATTGAATAACTATAAATAACATTAAATGCAATAATTAAGCTATTCTGAATGTTGCAAGGTTTATCACAAAGTTCGTCTTTATTTCCAACCACAAGGTGTGCTCAGGTACATAATGCTTGAATAAAGATCCGTTCACTTTATGACTCCTATTGCAGACACTCCGAAATAATTCTAACTCTAGAAAGGAAAAACTACAAGAGTTCGGGTAAGAGACTAAGAAACTAACTCTCCCATTGCAAGTGCACTTGCCTCTTATTTATAGGCAACGAGATAGGTTCCAACATCAGATGCTTGATATTTCTTGGCAGGCTCTGATATCACAAACCCGATATTGCGGATCTGATATCACAATCTCAATATTGTGACTCATCACTAACTAACCAAATTTTAACTAAAGAACTTAACCAATTCTCCTAAATAACCACATTAACCAAACAAGAATACAAAATAATAACTATTGAAGGTCATAATGATTAGGAATATAGCATGTGGAAGTTTCTTTTCAAAATTTTTCCAACTCTATAATCATGATAAGATAGGAACTTAACCAAACCAAGAGTACAAGAAGGGTAATGAACTATACGAACTAATGTGAACACTTTAATAATCCCAAACTCTCATGGATTATGGATTATACCAAAAAGGCCAATGGTTGAAGGACCTTCCCATTAAGGTTGTAAGAGACTAAGAGGCTGCAAGATAGGCCAAGTAGAAGAACAAACTCCACAAGTTGAACATGCAGAGTAGGAGGCTCAATCATTTAGCATCCACCAACAAACTCCTAATATTAAACACTCTACATAAGAAGAAGCAAAGGTCTTGCTAGCACTAGAATAAGGACAATGCCTCAAACTATCTAATGGATGTCTACAAGCCATCCAAAAAAATTCTATCATGTCCATGGCCATCATGGAACTGAACTTTGGAGCATTTATGGAGTTTGCTCTAGAAGCTATGAAGATGTAACTTCAAGCATCTCCCCTATGGCCTACATTGTCCAACAATGGTGAATGGTACCTAGGAGAAACCTATCAATTTTGGCAGAATAAATAATCTAATGTTATAATAAGAATAGAAGGGGTTTCAATATCTTATTTAGTAGAGGCAATTGCCAAATCCCTGAATATCCCAAATTAAGGGGCTAATGTGGCATAGATTTCCACAAGGTCTGATACATATTATAACCATATGAGTATTCAAGAAAAGATCTATTTCAAGATTAGAATGTACCACATGTTCCCAACTAAGAGGCTCAATCGATTTTCAACTTATGTAGCTCAAGGAAGTGTAATTTTTATGGGAAAATTAAATATCAACATCATCCATTTGCTATTCTTGAAAATTCAAAGGTGGTTTAAAGAGAAGAAGGCAGGGAAGTGAATAATATTTCCCTGCCTAATAAGCAATCTATGTAAACAAGTAGGAATCTTGGGCTACACCAATGGCATCCTCATAAAAGCCCAAAATGCTGCTTATGCACAGATGTCAAAGTGAGTGGCTCCTAAGAAAGATCAACTAAAAAATCCAATAAGCACTAAGGAAGCTATAAGTTTAACTCCTGTTGGTAACCTTCTAGCTACCAATCAGCAACAACAAGTAGGACCTAGCAGCCAACCATTAGCTAGAGATCAACAACAACAATAAGCTCCACCACCACCACCACAAGACTACAAACTATCAATGATCCATCTAAAATAGATTGCAGAATCCATTAGCTAGGGAACAAGAGAGGGAGCCAACCTTTACAAAGTAAGAGAAAGCTTGGTTAGGCCCACAATTTCTATAGATCCTACTAGTGGGCAAGTATCGTTGCAAATAGGAGAACAGGATGATTGGGCGTAATAGATTTCATGGAATTCTGCATCATTCCAAGTGATGCTTGAAACTGGAGAAGGTACCACGATTATGATTATACAACATCAACATGAATCAAGAGAAGAAAAGGTCATCACTGACCACATCAAAGAATCATTCAATATTTCTATTATGCCATTGGCCGATATTTCTAGAGAAAGAGATGCTCAAATGCTCACCTATACCTCAATGAATCCTACTAAGCATGAAGATGTGCTAGACAAACTACTGCAAATTAGCCAAGTCATATAAGATCTATTTAATATTTCCAATGATATCATTACAATGTAGTCTAACCTGATTTCCAACAAAGGAAAGCTAGTTATGGCCAAAATAAGAGCATAACATGTGAAGAATGAGGTGCAAAGGTCATAGGAGGAATTAGCACCTCTAAGAGCCAAGAGAAGAGACCCTACACAGTTCGTAGCCCCTAACCAACTTAAACTTAAATAATTTAGAAGATATTAAGTGAGACAACTGATTGTCCATAACAACAAAGTTGAGATGGAAGGAGAAAAGACAATGTGGAATGTCTCAATCATAGAAGCACAAACATACACACACATTGAAGCTCTCACAGCCTTACAAGTGGAAAATCAGAAGCTTGCTGCTGATAATACAAGGTTGACTGATGCTATAAAAGCAAAAGAATGTTCTCAAGGAAAGCATTCATTAACTACAAGAAAAACTAATCAAATTCAACTAAGACATTAGTAGATTGGCCAAAGAAAATAGAAACATGTCAATGGAAGAAGTTTGCAAAATTTGACAAAAGTCTACAATTGAACTAAGTGTGTGGAAAAATGAGACCAAGAAACATGAAAGACTCAAGGAACATTTCAAAGACTAAGTGGGTATGTATAAACAAATTAATGAGAAAGAAATCCAAATGGCCAAGGCCAAGACTAGCTCCATCACTACTCAAACTCTTAATTGGCAGCCCATCCTGAATAGTCTTTCCCACATCCATTATCCAGAAATCAAAATCAAGGACTTGCAAATAGAAGACCTTATAAAATACATAGGACTAAAGAACCTTTGATATGCTAACCTAGCCATGTTGACAACAAGACAACCTAGAAATAAAATTGAAAAATTGGTAGTAGCTGTGTACATCATGTACAAGAAAGAGTTTGCTAATAAAAATGATGCCTTGAAAAAACTACATGTAGCAAAATCTAAGCTCAAATTTGTAAAAGCAAGGTACCAGGGGCAAAAAGATGTTGCAATGAACCCAGCACAAAGAATGTTTGACTACTAAGAACTCAGAAAGGTAGCTAGAACATTTGAAGAAGAAAGGCAGCAGTTTGGAGCATGGTACATAAAGGCCAACAAAATGTTTCCATAGCTACCATGCCCATGGGATGTACCAGCTTCATCAAACATTGCTTAATAAGCATGGATGGTACATGACCCAAGGACAAAGGAGGAAAAGCTTAAAGCACTCCTAAAACTAAAGCCTAATGATAAAGGGAAGAAGCCAAATCCTCCACCGCCAAGAACATAAAACTACATCAAGCTACTTCAATTTTGTTTTGTTTTGTTCTATCATGTTATTGTGTCATTTTGTAAACACACCAATGTAGCATTCACAAGATTCATTGGTGTGTTTACAAAATAATTGGATAAAATTTACCTTTAGTAATTTTGTCAAGTCAAGTCTACCATCCAAATTTGTAAGGGACTCTATCCTTATTTTGTTTTAACTCGAGTACAAGTTTCCAATCAATCATGGGGGTATGATAAAATCAATTGTTGATCATTGTGATATTGTGATGGCATAGTCCATCTTATGTCATTGTTGATCTAATGTCTTGGGATCTGTGTAACCTTATAAATGCTAGCACTTAAGCACATAATTGATAACTTTTTCATTTCACCCTTAGCTAAACTCTTGCAATTTGTTTTCGTAGTTAGCAATACAGTGAATGCACATAGTGTGGTATTGAGTAGTTTTCTGATGTCTTTATTTGAGTGAATTGTACTTGGACGTAGTTCATGACTAGCAATAAAGATCAAGATTGCTTTTCATCATTGTAGCATCCACTTAGTTTTCTTTATGTTTACTTAGAATAATTTCCTTGTTTTCTTAATTAATCCTTTACATTTCAAGCACTTTATTTTACATGTCATTACTCAGCGAAATGGATACAGCTAATTTCGAGCACCAAGTGTAGTTATTTGGTAACCTAGTAGTGGCATTGCTTAACTCACTCAATAGTAATACCACTTGGTAATCCCAATGATGACTACATGAGTCCAAGGCATGTACAGTAGATTAGGACTGAATATCCATCGCATTATGCTAAGTTAAATTTATGCATTCCTAGTTAATTAAACATAGAATTTTATCCAATCATGTTTACCTTTAGGACTACTAGGAGTCTCACAACATCAACTAATCATATGCCTCCCTAAGAGTTACACCATACACTTGAACTTCACTAACTCAAAGTGGGAAGACAACAATCTTGAACTTAACAACAATTACTAGCATAATTACATTGTCCATCTATGGATTATGATCTGGTCACGTGCTGGCACTCATGACTTGTATGGTAGAGTGTTGGGATACCTTCACCACTCATCACTGGGTATTTTAGTCATGCTTCATGGGGCCCACACAACGCCAAAATTGATCATTTTTGTAGCATTTGAGCTAGGAAGACCAAATCCTCCATTAGAAGCCAGCATATGAATCTAATTTCATGGTCAGTTTCCCACACACAACATGTGGAGGATAATTCTTGGCTTATGATAGGAGATATGCATAGCCTATGGGGGCTAGAAGGAAGATTTTTGCACCAAACCCCTGCATATGAAGCTAATTTCTCACTTAATTTCCCTTACCTAGCATGTGAAAGCTACACTTGGAATTATAAACTCATTCACACAACATATTCAAGCTAATCTTACCTTCTTCTAGGTCCTATGTCGAATGTGTTAGAGCAAGCCCATGGACTTTGAGATTCTCTTTGCAGTAGTCAGAGATGAAACTATTTAAATTTGACAATCATGGTAAAGAAAAAATAATCGACAAGCCAAAACCCAAGATTGAATGAGGCAGAGGAGGCTGTAAGGATCATATCAAGGCTTTTAAACCCATCTACAAGCAAAGGATCTTCATCAATGACTACCATGTACTAATTTTCTCTACATTTTCCTTATTCTTCGCTAAATTGTAAAAACATTTTTCTACTTCTAAGCATGTTTCGGTGAATATTTTTACTTTCAACTACATTGAATCTAGGATTTAGGTTTTTCAACTACCTCAACAATGAAATTTTGGATTTTTAGCATTTTTTAACAAAGATTTGGATTTTTTTTCCAAACACATGTGCAGCATTGATGACTTTTTTTGGATATTTTCATGGAATTTTATTATTTTCCCTAGCTTATATGTGATGAGATTTCTTGGTTTTGACTACATAGAATTGTTTTTTGAGGCTTTTCAATCATCCTAGAGGTATAAATGGATTTCTTAAATTCTTTTTAGTAAAGATTTAGATTTTTTCTTTACCCAGTATACAACGTTTTGGCTATAGGCTTATTCTTCATCATTTGAAGTTTTTCTATGGCTAGACTAGTAGAGTTAGCAGGGTTTTAACCACATATGGTTTGCATCATAGCTCTCTAAAGAGGGTAGATGCAGTGTAGGAGGGTTTTGGGTTAAGTTTAAATTTCTTTAAAATTCTTTTGAATTTTCTTTAGGATTTTTTATTTTTTTATTTTTTTTTTTTGTGCAATCAATCAATTGCAAACAAGGGTTTTTTTAGCTAAATTTTGGGAAAAATTAGATATTTTGGCATCTGTAAGTGTAATGCTGTTGATAAATCTAGGTTGTTCTAGCCATGTTCACCACATTTATGGTTGAGAATAATTTTTTAAATTTTTTCACAAGTTTTCCTAGCCCTAGGAGCCTATGCTAATCAATTTGTGGTTGGGATGTGAAGTTTTGAATTTTTCACTGGTAAATCTTCACAATGTTTGGGTGCTTAGAGCTTAGATTAGGTAATGTGGATTTTTTCCTAGTCCCATGGCCAGCACGTGATTGTCTAGGCTCTGCAAGAGCAATGTATGGTACTCCCTAGCATGGTAGGACAACGTATGAGGGGCTTTGGGAATTTTTTTATGGAAAGAAATGACAATGTATAGGCTTCAAGAGTTAGAAAATCTTGTGGTTTTTGCTTCATTCTTCCCACATTCTATGCATTGGCCATTTTTATAGTCTTGAAGGCCTGTAATTTTAAGCATCTTGGTTTCCTTAGGCCTAGCACTATCAATTTTGGTCATTAGTTTCATGTAATTTTCATTTTCATGAGGTTTTAAGTTTTCATGACAATTGTTTATTAAAATGCCTAACTTAGTCAAATTTTGTTTTTAGTTTTTTCTATTTAAATTTAAGTGGAATTCATAGTTATGTTCATGAATTCTCTAGCTTGTAATTTGGTTTCCCTTGTCAAAGTTGTTAATTTTTTATGTTTTATTAATTTTGATGCTAATTCATGCTCTAAAGGTTCGATGTTTTGCTTGTTTATAGGCTTTTGGTGAATGAAGATGATGGCTTTAGCAACATTTCCTCTTCCTACTCCCATACTTTAACCTATGCTATGGTTGTTGGCTATTTGCTACATTCATGAATTTAAGGACTGTGTATCATCTATTTTTGTTACACTATGTAACTATGGCTATGGTCATGGCCGTTTGGCTATACTCAAGCTCATGTTGTTACATTTTAGTTTCATGTTCTATGTTGTTCTTGGCTATAATTTTTAGCTATTTTTACATTTTATATTTGTCTATGTTTTATATTTTTATGTAAGAAGGCTACAATTTAAAATAATAATAAAAGGCAAGGCCACAAAGTAAATCTCTATAATGTAATAGAATAAAATGAAAATGGTTAAACCATGTGTAAAAATATGAGTAAATATCGCAAGTGATGTTATTAAGTAAACAGGCCACATGTACACACAAGGAAAGGAAGTAAAGACTATTTCATATTACCAGTTTTAGTTCTTTACAGACCATGGCTTTACCATTTTTAGGCCCTACTAGGCCACTAATTTTAGGCCTTAGCAAGCCATGGCTTCACCAATGTTGGGTCCTTGAAAGCCAATAGTTTTAGGCCCTGGCAAACCATCGTGTTTACTTTTCTAGAAAGCATGAGATAATCTCAAAAGAAAATATAAAAATAAAATAAACACAGAAACATAATATAAGGCTACAAAGGTAAATAAAGGATTTTTGACAAAAAAAATGAATAAGATGTTTATTGTGGGTTTTTTGTTTAATCTTCGATATATCAAGAAACCCCTCTTGCATGATTCTATGCTTATCATTCTTCTTGTTCAATATGACAAGCAACAAGTTTTCTTATTGATTATCTATAATTGTAGAGTTGCTGATACTAGCATTGTTATTACTATTTTTGTTGGCCCCAACTTGAGTGTCAAGAGTTTCATCTTGAAACTCCATTTTTTATACTTGTTTAATGTTGACATTATTAATAGATGGTAGAAACATATTATCCCCACAAATCACAATTTCACCACCCTCATATGGTAAATTAATCTCCTAGTGTATGGGAGATGAGATTACTCATAGCTTTGCTAAGCACGATCTTCCTAGGATCAAATTAAAATTGGGTGTCTCTTCAACCACTAGGAAGTTGGCTTGTTGGATGTTTTCAGTTAGACTTAATGATTGAATAATGGTAACCAGTATTGCATTGGTTGCTAACTCATCATCTATGTGAACACAATGAACCTTAAACTTTCCAACACATATGGTAATGAGGGGAGAAGCAGATAATTGTTTTGTGGATCAACCTTTATTTCACTATCATGAAAGATGGGTGTGGGTTGATGCTTATCTTTCCTAAGTAGAGTTTGCTCAATGACAAAGTGAATAGATTCTTTGTTAGCAGGCATGTCTCCACTAACAAGAATAGAAGTCAACATTTGAACTAGCACATCTCTATGAGAAGGAGAATTCATAACTATGTCATATATGTTCAATGATGTGTTCTTTTGTTTTTGGGAAATTTTCGCTTGTTCCATTGTTGCAAGGAAATTATTTTTCTTAGCATGTGATTTTTTAGCCTTATTAGTCTTAATTTCCTTCATTCTTCTTAGAATTTTAAGCTTATGTTTTAATGCATGTGTCTTGGGTCCATTACCCATACCTAGTTTGTGATTCTCTTTTGGTTGATTGGTTGATCCAATTTGGGCAATGGAGTTTACAGGTAGAGGTAGTCTTGGTGTAGGCCTCAATAGGTCAACTTACTTCTAATCCTTTTATTGTTGGCTACCTTCAATGAACTTAGTTATTAGTTTGACAACAAGTTGTCTTTGTCACCATTGTGGTGATGATTTCTTGTTAAGTATTGAGTAATTGGCCCTAATAGGTAAGCCTTAGTCTCAGGTTGTCATAGGTTTGCTTGTTGATAGAAGAGGTACCTTAATAGTGAAAGGTTTCCTAGCCTTAGAAGGGTTGGTAACACTTTTTTTATGTTATGATGTTATTTCCACTAAAGGTGGAACATGTATAACAAAAGGCTCCTTAGGAGCTAGATGTGGTGGTACCCATATAATAAATGGCATTTTAGGCTTTATGTTTTGGGGCCAAGGTGGAACCTTAATGACAAATGATTCTCTAAGAGGACTAGGCTGATGGGATGTTATGAATAAGGCTATGATGTAAGAGTTATTGTTTATGTTTGAAGAATTGGATTCATTCAGCACCAACTCTTCATGACTAATCATCTTCTAAAGATCATCATTTTATGCTAGGCAAAAATCAGTATCGTAACTAGCTAGTTGATGATAATGGAAAAACCTATCAAGCCTAAAGTACTTTAGTAATTTTGGATCAAGTTATCATCATTGGATCTCTAGCTATCTTACAAAGATGATCGTGTCTCTTATAAGCATCCTTGAATAGTTGCTTATGTTAAATACAGTTGTCTTTCAGCAACTGTCCTAGGAGCTGAGATGATTTCATAGGCAACTTTGTGTATTTAGACCTATCCTTGTGCTCAAAGTTAGATCTTACGTGGTTGGAAGCATATGAAGTAGATGGTCAAGATGGATCAAAAGATGTGTTACGTGGTGATTATTTTCACCTTTCTACTTGTTTTGACTCTTTTGTTGCTACAGAGATGGTTGCATGTACTTGTTTGGTCTTTATCCTTATCCTTTCTTAAATGCTAAATCTTATAAGCTATGTAGGTTAGGAAATTACTAGCTTCTACCACATCTTTTATGTTCTTGATTTAAGAAAAGGTTTAATTAAGTGATTGGGGATCTAAGTAATACAATTTTGACTTGATGAAGTTAATAACTACTTCCTTGAAGATGATCAAAAGGTGGGTTTTAGAGATGGGCTCTAAAATATTATTGAGCAATGCATTCCATCTCTAAATAAACTTTTGGACTAATTCAAGTGTCCCCTACCTTACTTTCATGAGTTGGTCTAAATTTGTATCAGGCTTTAGGTTGTATTTAAAGTGGTCAAAAAATTGGGTTATTAATCCATCAAGGAAAGAAATAAAACCTCTAGGTAAGGTTTGGTACAAGTCTAGGGTCTTTTCTATTAAGGACATAGGAAAGATATGGAGTATTATGTGAGACTATGCTTACAACAAGAGGCACTTAGAATAGAATGTGACAGGATGTGCATTAGGATCTCCTTCAACATTATATTTGGTAAAGTTTGGGATAGGAATGCCTATAGGTAAAGTTATTTAGGGAACAGTAGGGCTTATGGGATCATCTTGGTAGATATCCATGATCTTTACCATTTGTGTTTTACTAGCTTCAAGTTTTTACAACTTCTTAGTAAGGTCTTGGATCAATCAAAATCCTTGTGATGCTCTTCAGGGCTACACTAGTTGATGTAGGGCTTGAGGTCACAAAATAGGCAATGGCATGGATTGGACAAGTCTTGTGGGTACTACTGTAGGGGGGTTACACAAGGAGAATGACATTTGAACTAGGATTTAAGGGACAAAAGGAATATTTAAAACAATTAGATTACACAACACATGGAATACTTGAGATTCCACAAAATGACCTGCTGAAACTGTAAACGATTAGGACATGGAAGAAAATAGTGGAGGTTAAGGCTTTGTAATGAAAGGTGTTGATATGAACAGTGAAGTAAATAAGGAAGCGAGTTGGAAACTTGGATTTGTAGAGGTCACAAGGGGAGTTTGGTTTATTGCTAAAATAAGAGACATAGAGTTGAACAAAGATATCTCATGGATGGATTATTGCAATGGGTCCCGTAAGTGGGTATCATTTTTCTAATAGGCCCCAAACTAATCCTAATCCTCTAGGTGAGACCCTAAACTAGCTTTATCACTCACTTCATCATCATCATCTACATTTATCAACTATGCCAACATGTGCATGTAGAATTTGAATAATTCAATATGATTGTATGGTGAAGGATGTATTCCTTGATCCTTATGGATCAACTTGTATTAACACTTGGAATCAAATTCCTTGCATGGGATTCATAAACTTGCTTAGATTTTTGCGCATATGAAGTTGTAATATTGTTCATCAATGTTTACATCAACTGGGTTAAGTCTTAACTACCTACGCTCCATTACAATTGGGTCCTTAGGGTCATATACATGAGTGGATTCCTAGTTCAAGGCCATGGCTACTATGTTGTATGGTATGTTGATGCAAAAGGCATAAAATATACAGGACCAAGTGATTAGGAAAATGTGACAAAGGCTTTAACATTTTAAATAAGTTATAGCTTGTAGTGTCTTAGCTTATATTGTGTAAGCTTGTAGCATATTAGAGCTATAACATATGAGAGCTATAGCTTATGAGAGTTATAACTTGTGAGGGCTATAGCTTGTAGTGTATGAGATCTATAGCATGTGGTGTATGAAAGCTATAGCCTGTGATGTATGATAGCTATAACTCACTATAGTGAATAAGAGCTATATCTTGTAGTGTACAATAGCTATAACATATGAGAGCTATAGCGTGTGAGATTGTAGCATATATGATGTCTAGCGTATTTAAGAAATTAGGCTAAAGTGTAAGTGTGAAAATAGGGAAAATGAGGTGAACTGCAACTAAAATGATAATTTTTAATTTTCTTTACAACTATGAAAATAAAAACTAGTTGTAGCATATTTATCCTAGCATGTTTGATCAATGCTAGGAAAAATGAAAAAAATGGTTTAACATATATAGGAAAAACTTTGTGTGACTACAAATGGAGAGATCATAAGATAGCATTTTTTGATGGGAAAACAAGATAATTTTTTCTATTCTTGAACTTGATCAAAATTGCAATTAGAATCTAGCTATTAGGCTTCTCTATTTGCAACATGAATTTTCCTTGAGGTGTTTCATTAGTAAAACCAAACTAAGGCAACATGTCAAAAATCATTAAGAAGTCAAGATTCTAGTTTGGCTTTCTTCCATCCATGCACATATGCATAGTAGGTTTCCTGAATTTTTCTTTACTAGAATCCTCTCATTAATCCCTCTAGTTACACTAACCAGTTTCAATCCTAGCAATGATTATAATGCCATGACCAAACAAAAAGAATTTGATTAAGGTTTGGGTCATTGATTATGATGTTGGCATCTCGAAACAAATGGATTCAAGAATTGGCTAGAAGTAGTATTTGACATTGCCAAAGTTTACTAAGAGAGAGACTTCTAGGCCTTCGTGGCCATGGGTGGGAATGAGCAAGAGATTTTCTTGAATTATTACATTTGGAATCTAAGTAATCTACACAACAAGTTAAGCATGAGATGTAGGAAAACATGTCTTATTGGTGGATAGAAGTCTATTTCCTCCAGAATATGGGCTAAAGAAGTGTGAAGATCCTTTGGGTTCTATGTTATTTTAACCATCATTTAGAACTACATGGGTCTTGATTCCTTGTGAACCTCATCACAAGGATATGTAGGCTTATAAAGGAGCTTTAGCTTCGATGCTTGGTCCACCGAACTCTCTTTAGAGTTAAGCTTATGGCTAAATGTGTTAGTATAGGAACGTATCGTTGTCATTCTAGGAGATCAATGTCTTCCATGCTTGTTTTATGTGTATGCATCTTGTTGATCTGATTATGTAATTAATGCTTATGATGGCTCTAACATCTCTAATCATTAGCTAACTGGTTGTGTGTTATGCTATAAAACTGAATGCTAATGATTAGAGATGTTAGCATCACACATTGGTCCTATCAGGACTCTCGGGTGGTGTCTAATGGTGTTTTCTAAGGGTATCACCATTACGTGAGATAGACTTTGCATGGTTATTGATCCAACCAGTCATTTTGATTTTAATTTAAGTAATTATAACATTAATCTAGGATGGTAAAAATAATAATTTCTATGGATCAATAAGCTTGGAGTTACCTTGCTCTTCCCATCACTTCTTCTTTTTTATTATTATTTTTATTTCCTCTATTTTTTTTCTTTTCTTCTCTTTTTTCTCATTTCTTCATTTCATCAATTTTTTATGAGAAAAGGATTTTTGATTATGCATGGAAATCATGGGAATGATTAAAGTATCAACTCACCACTTGGAGTCTTTAACTTGCATGAACATGAGAATTCATCCCTCACCACACAGCATGCATAAGTTCATGGGAGCCATAAACCTCTTCTGACCAAGGTGGCCAAGAGTGGTAGCACATGCATCTAGTCCAATTACACCAGTTAGACCCATCCAATGATTACCAAGATCCTTCCTAACAGATCATTTCCTTACCAATGACTAAGCACTCTTTTAGGATTCCAAAGCTCACATCCTAAGGTGTGAATCCACCACTTGCCCACAATTCTAGTAGTAGTAGCTTTAATAACTCATGGTATGAGTCCCAACTTCCAATTGAATTTGAGCCTAGTTCACCAATGATTGATAGAGAAAAAGTGGATGGATGAATTCTCTTGCATGGGCATTCCATTTATCAAGGCTCCACTTTGAATCCATTTAGCACTTGTGCATCATCATCACATCGATAACTCACCCAGTCACCATTGTCTTATTAGGTGAGCATTCATAAAGTACATTAATTGATTTTTCCATATTTAAACAAAAAAATGCTAAAATAAATATGAAAATAAAAATTAATTAGTCATTAATCTCAAAAATGGGTAAACCCAAAAATCACACTAAAGAATTAGCAAATCAAAATTGATAGATCTGTATGCTCAAAAACATGCACAAAAAATCACACTAAACTAAAAGAATAAGAAAATTAGAAAATGATATTACATTAGTTTCAAAAAAATATGCATAAAAATGCACACTAGATAAATAAACCATACTATACCACTGAAGCCATTATGTGGAAGATTCTTCCCCCATAACTAAGTTCAAGGCTATTACCTAATAACCTCCTTGTTGAACTTCTTCTTTAGCAACACAATCCTCTTGATCCCGTTTATTTGGAGATAATGGTGAGAAAGGGGATTAGCATGAATTTGCACAAATAATTATGTTCTTCTTTCTCTTATGAAAATGCTTTCCTTTGTGAGATGATGAATTTCTTACAATGGAAGGAGCATGAAAATTATGGTACTACCCAATAGTGTATATCATGATGGAGAATGAGGATAGTACCTTGCATTAAGGAATTGAACATATTCCCACTGTGGCTAATTTAAAATTCCCTCGTACAATGGTACAGAAGGTCATCATGGACATTATTGGACTTGTACTTATTAAGATAGTGATGGATATGGCTAATATTGGTAGGGCATAGCATGAGATCTTTGGTTCCTAGGTTGCTAAGTTTTATGGTAGAAAGGAGGATGGCATGAGGAAGATTGTTGCAATGTAGAGGAAACACTCCAAGGATTAGGTTCCATCCCTTGTTGAAGTTGTGGCTATAGCAAAGAACCACAAAGATAAGAATTTGACTATTGTAAGGCCTCTTATCCCTTTTTCTTACCCTAACCACTTCTACCTTGTGGTTTAGCTACCTTCACTGCTACTTAAACAACTTTATTTTTTAAAATCCTTAAGATATTATGTTATCTTTTGTTTTAGCATATCCCAAACCTTGTCAAAAACATTGGCAAGATCTACTAAAGTCTTTAAGAACATTGGATCTTACATTCAAGATTCTTTGCATCCTTCTAACATTGGGGATTTGTATCAACTTCCTCTACATTGACATGCTTATTTCATTTACCTTCTAATTTAGCTACAACATCTAGCATAATAACAATTTGAGCCATTGACCTATGGTAAATATCACCCATGACATACATATCTGATAAGTGGCAAGGTACCCCTATGCCCAACCATACGAATCACAAGTGTTCACACTCGTTCTGGTTGAATTCTCCTGATGGGACTAATTGTGCATCTAGATCATTATGCCTTGATCGTAGTTTGCTGTCTTTCCACTTGTACTAGTGGTGGCTTTGTCACATATGGTTTAGTCCAAAGTGAGGCATATGATTCTTGACGTTATTCAACCCTAAGCTACTTCTAGTGATAATGAAGAAATTAATTATTCAATCTAATTAACAATGGAAAGTAAAGTCTAAACTAGCCTAGGTGCGATGAGTATCCATTCCTAACCTTATGTACATGCCTTGGAGTTTGTGTAACTACTGTTGGGATTACTAAGTATATTGTTACTAGGCATGCCAAATGATACACTATTAGGTTACCAAGTAATTACACTTAAGCGCTCACAATTAGTCGAACTCATTCCGCTTAATAATAGAAACAACAAAGAGCAATAAATGATAAACATTAACTAAGGAAAATAGTAAGAATTTAAGTAATTAAAATAAAAATAAAGTAAGTGGATGCTACAATGATGGAAGTAATCTTGATCTTTATTCCTGAACATGTAGATCTTTATTCCTGAACATGTAATGTGTCTAAGTACATCACACTCAAATAAGGATTCTGTACAATTACTTAACATCACACTATAGGGATGCACTAGAAACTTAACAAAACTTGAAATCTATCTTCTTTCTACTATTAAAAATCTATATGAATTTATATCCCAACTGTGCATCCAAGTGTTGTATTTATAGGCTAGCACGGAAGGGGTGATATCAGATCCTTGACATTAGAGGTTGTGCCCCAATATCAAATACCTGATATCGAAGCCCAAAAAAACATGATTCATCATACCCCCATGACTAAATGAAAACTCATCCTCAAGTTAAACAAAATGAGGAACAAGTTCTTTACAAAATATTGGGAAGGTATGGGATTATTGACTGACTTAAATAAGCACACAAATTGACTCTTCCATGTTGGAGTAGTGTTCTACAAAAATGGACACAAGATGACAAAATAACAAAAGTGGGAAAGCTCGTGTAGTTCCTGGAGGTGATGGCTCTTCCATTGGTCTCTTTCCTTTGTCATTTGGCTTTTCTAATTTATAGCGATTTAGGAGCACCTGCAACTTCTTCTCCTTCATTCTTAGGCCATGTATTGTCTAGGCTGATGAGCTGATGTGTGCTAGAACTAGTACATCCCACAAACATGGCAACTATGGGAACATTTGATTTGCTTTTAGATACCATGTTGTGAACTACCGTCATTCCTTCTTAAAAGCTCTGGCCTTTTCTCTTAGTTCATGATAATCTATTAATCTTTTGGATAGGTCTGAGGCTACATCTCTTTGCCTATGGTAATGAGCCTTAATTGTTTCTAATTCTCAGTTTTCCACATGAATTTTTTGTAAAACATCTTTTCTATTTGCAAACTCCTTTTCATATAGGGCATAGGTGGCTACTACTTATTGTTCCAACTCATTTCTAGGTCAACCTACTATTAACATGGCAAGGTTAGCATAACAAAGGTTAGCTAACACCATGTACTCTTTCAAATCTTTAATCTACATGTCCTTATTCTACACTTCCGCTTGGTGGAGCAGGGCATAATTGTCCAAGATGGACTACCAATCAAGATTCTGCACTAACATGGAACTGATGTAGGCCTTTGCCATCTGGATTTCTTTTTCATTAACCTATTTATACGTGCCAATCTAGTCTCAAAAGTGCTCTCTCATCTTTTCATGCTGCTTGGCCTCATTTTGCCACATGCTTATCTTAATTATAGATTTTTGGCATATTACACACACCTCCTCCATTAAGAGAGTTCGATTCTCTCTAGCCAATCTACTTATATCTTAGTTGATCCTCACCAACTGCTTCCTTAACTGGTGGATACTTTCTTCCAAAATGTTTTTCTATTTCTTGATAATGATCAACCTTGCATTATCAGTAGCAACTTGCTTGTTCTCCTCTTGTGCAACTTGCCTTCACATGGGCATATGCTTGGGCTTCAGTGGCTAAGGCATTCCAGACCACTTTCTTCTTTTCTTATTCAACAACTTTAGTTTTGTTCAATTAAATGTCCCAACTGCTTTTTTCAAAATTGTTCCAACTGGTCAGACATAATGAATTAGGAAGGATTCCTTCTTTCAACTCTTAGAGCAATGAGCTCTTATTGCAGTCTATGCACTTCTACTTTTACATGCTCTACCCTGGTCTCTACCATTATCAATTTTTCTTTTGTGGCAATGAGATCAAACTGTACTGTAATGAAATCACTCAGGATGTCAAAAAGAGTTGTCATAACTTATCCAATCTGTAGCAATCTGTCAAGCACATCCTCATGGGCTGCAAGAGTCATTGAATTCCCAACTAACATTTGTACATCTCTAGTTCTAATTAAGTCCACCAAGGGCACAACAAGCACATTAAATAATTCCTTAATTCAATCTATGATAACTTTTGTTGCACTTGCCATGCCTTGGTGCTGCATGATCACAACTATGGTACCTTCTCCTATTTCAAGCACTACTTGAAAAGATGTGGCATTTCTAAAGATCTGTTGTGACCATTAGGCTTCTCCTCTTAATTGCAAAGAAATCAGCCCCTTGATGGATTAGCAAAAACTGTAGATTTCATAGCATCATTTATGACTCAGAAGAGGTTTGATTCATCCCTACTTTCCCAACTGAGAGTTTTAACAATTTGCTGCAAATGGCTCATTGCGAGACTATAATCTTGCAATGGTGGCAATTGAACTTACCGATGTCGTTGTTGCAGTGGTTCTTTCTTAGACTCCTTTTCTAGTTCTTGTTCTAGCTCCTTCTCTGGTTCTTGTTCTTGTTCATCACCAAGGGCTTTCCTTAGTGTTGCAAGTTTGAGCAACTCAGAGAAAGAAGCATTCTAAGCCCTCCTGGGAACATCATTGGTGTAACCTAGGATTCCAACATGCTTGCACAACTTTCTAATTAGGCAAGGGAATGGAAGTGTTGGCTTCCTTGCCTTTCTTTCCTCAAACCATTTTTAAATTTCCATGAAGTACAATTGGGCAAGATTAGCATTGTATTTTTCCTTCAAGATTACACTTCCTCTTACCATGTAGGTTGATATTCTGTTAAGCCCTTTAGTGGGAAAGAGATGGTATGTGCTAATTTTAAAATAAATCCTCTCTTCTAGAGTCACTTCACTGTACATTTTATTTTCTTGGTTATATGCCCACTTCGGCCACAACTTTCTAATTTCTGCATCAGACCTTGTGGACAGATGTGCCACATTGGCCCCCACATTTAGTATGTTCAAAGCCTCTACAATTGCCTTAACTAAAAAAGAGACAAAGACTCCACCAATGTTGATAGTGGTGCCCTATTCCTTATTATGCCAAAAGTGGTACATCTCATCGAGGTTCCATTTCCGACTTTTAGAGAGGATGTGTTATAGAGGTGACACCTGAAGCTAATTTCTAACCACCTCAAGGACAAATGTTGTGAATGGCCCAAAGTTCATTTTCACAATGACCGTGGTCAACATGGATCGCTCTTAGATGGCTTGAAGGCATTCTTGGGACAATGTGAGGCATTGTCCTTGCACTTGAGCCTATGGTTCTGCAGCCTCCACTTGGACTGACTACCTTGTAACAAGAGCCTCTTGATGAATGCTAAACAACTAGGCCTCCTATTCTTCATGCTCAACTAGTGGGCCATGTTCTCCTAGTTGGCCTCTACCACCTCTTCGGCATCTGCTTGCACACTACAAAGGTCATTCTTGTCCTCCTCTTTTTGGGGCCATCTGCAATCAATTAAGGATTTTGTGTTACTAAGGTGTTTTTTTTTTTCATTATCATCAACAAGTTTATACCTTACCCATGACCTTAGTTCTATTAAGTTCTTAGCTCATGTGATTGCAAAGTTAGAAAAATTTCAAGAAAATGGCCAAAAAGGGTTAACTTCTTTTATGACCCTTCGCAATTGGCTTCTTTTCCCTTATGTATGGCTTATAATGATGGTCATGATCCCTTGGGCAAGATAATTAAATACAACTAATTATTCATTAAACCACTTAAGGTTTTTAACATTCTTACTTGATCAGTGGCGAGGTACCCCTACACTCAACCATACGAATATGAGCATTTCATGCATGATCCAGTCGAACTCCATAGACGGACTAGTTGTGATACCTAGACAGTTATCCTTAGGTCGTAGTTCGCTATCTTCCCATCTAAACTAGTGTTAAATTTATCACATATGGTTTAGTCCAAAGTGAGGTGTATGATGTGTTCCTATGCTAACGCTACTCCTGGGTATGATGGTAAATAAGATTCACTAGACTAAGAGAAAAAGGGTGAGAGAGAATCTAAGCTAGCCTCAGTGTGATGAGCATCCGTTCCTTGATCATCTGTACACATCTTGGACTTCGTGCACGACTACCACTGGGATTACCAAGCGTAGATCCTAGGTACGCTACTGGGTTACCAAGTAGTCACACTTAAATGCTCGTAATTAAGTCGCACTCATTCCGCATTTAACAAGAGTTTAAGGTGAAGAGATATTAACTAAGAAAGTAGTAAATAATAAAAAAATAAATAATTAAGCTAAGTGAATGCTGCAATGATGAAGTAATCTCGATCTTTATTTTTGGTCATGAGCATGTCCAAGTACGTCACACTNTTATAGAAATTAAGTCAGGCCGTGATATCGCATATCGGGGGTCTGATAACTAGGCCTTACAGACCATATCTTGTATCAGGGCTCTGATAATAGGGCTCTGATAATAGGGCTCCGATAACTAGGCCTAACAGACCATGACTCATCATTACCCTTATAATACCTTTTGGATGATAGGAAATTTTCAAAAATTCATGCAATTTTTCCACATAAGCACCCTCTCTCAACTAAATTGAACACTCTAGGGTCAAATAGGTTCAAAAATTACAAAAATCGAAGTGGTATGAAGTAAGATATCACGTGTGGAAGTTGGTTGTACAGAGCTCTTAGTCAAGAAAGAAAAATGCAAAAACACCCCTAGATTCAATTGATGATAATGAATTTTTTGAACATCATGGGGGTCTTATTTATGGACCCAATATCAAGTAGCTAACATCAGGTGCCCAATAGCAACTCCCACCCGATATTGGGTAGTTGATATCAGGGGTCTTGAAATTTCATTTTATGAGGACATTTAGCATGGAAAATGAAGCTTTGTGATTGGTTGGAAGGTTGAATGTAAAATCCAAAGTTCTAGGATAAGTAAAAATTCATATTTAGGCATCGGTAATGTTAGAAGACAGAATCGCAGGCATTAAAAGCTTTGAAAGATGTAAGAAAAGGGGCATTGGATGCATGGTGTAGAATGGATCAATTATATGATAAGGGAAGGTTTTGAGTTTATCATTATGCATTTGGAAGGTTCAATATGATGTGGTTGTGTCAAATAAGTATAAGTTACAATAGTTATACAAGTGGGTCCTTCCCAAAGCAGGCTTCCGCCCTTAGTGTCCTTGTATAACCATACCTAAAAATGTCCGTAGGCCCCAAAGGGGTTGAATGCAACACATACCTGTTGAACAAAACACACATGTTAAAACCACCAATTTGAGAAAATAACTCTATGTTACACAAAACCACAAGTTATGATCATATGGACAATGAGATGAGTTGTAGAAAGAATTACAAAAATGGGGACATGAGATGCCTCACCATAGACACAATGAATCCTTGTGTGTTATTAATGGTTAAAGTAATCATCAACCCTTCTTTCCAAGATTCAAACTAAGTCCAAACCACGTTCCAATGACATCACATTTTTTTATCTCTTTGATTAACAAGCATAAGATTACCATTGTTGCAAGGAGTAGCATCACTTGGTGTTTTTGTCCAAGGGAGAAGTTTATCCATAGTACTTTTTTTCTTATTTTTTTATGATGAGTGGCGAGGACTATATAAGCATTCACACATGATATAGTCAAATTTTGTGGATGGTACTAGTTGTGCATCTAAATAGTTATGTCTTGATCATAGTCCGTTGTCTTCCCACTTGGACTAGTGGTGGCTTTGTCACATATGATTCTTGATATTGCTTGGCCCTAAGCTACTCCTAGTGATAATGAAGAAATTAATTGTTCAATCTATTTAACAATGGAAAGTAAAGCCTAAACTAGCCTACGTGCAATGAGTATCCACTCTTAACCTTTTGTACATGCCTTGGACTTCGCATAACTACTGTTGGGATTACTAAGCATACCATTACTAGGCATATCAAATGATACACTACTAGGTTACCAAGTAATTACACTTAAGCGCTCACAATTAGTCGTACTCATTCTACTTAACGACAGAAACAATAAAGAGAAATAAATGATAAGCATTAACTAACAAAAATAGTAAGCATTTGAGTAATTAAAACAAAAATAAAGCTAAGTGGATGCTACAATGATGGAAGTAATCTCAATCTTTATTGTTGAACACGTAACGTGTCCAAGTACATCACAGTTGAATAAGGATGTTGTACAATCACTTAACGTCACACTGTGGGCATGCACTAGAAACTTAACAAAGCTTGAAATCTATCTTCTTTCTACTACTAAAAATCTATATGAATCTATATCCCAACCATGCACCCAAATGTTATATCTATAGGCTAGCATGGAAGGGGTGATATTGGATCCTTGACATCAGAGGTTGTGCCCCAATATTGAATACCCGATATTGGAGCCCTACAAAACATGACTCATCAATATTCACCTTTTCATAAGTTTGCAGTCATACTCCTTCTACCAAGTGCATTAGTTAGTCTTGTTTGTTGTACCCATAATTTGGACATTGATTGAGCATGCAATTATATTATTCTATGATCACATCCAATGATTCATTCGTATCTTACTTCCATCCTACTATCTTCTTTATAAGGTTTGCAACTTGGACATAATATTGAAATCTAACATTAAAATCTTTTAAAATATCTGCCCTAGAAGAGATGGAGTTGGCTGGAAGAGCTTGATACCATGTTTTAGCATGATCAGTGAGTGTGTAGGGAAAAAGCTAGAGTTTTTGCTAGTCATTGTTGAACCCTTTCAACTCACAAGCAATGATAAATGGTTTAACATGAAGCCACAAATCATCATTCAACTACCCATTAAATGTAGGAATGTGGGATGTAAACGACTTTATGAATTTGACTATGGTAGGTCCATGAAAATAATGGCTTATCTAAGCCGTCAACACCACCATTCATATGAAGGTAAGACAATGGTGAAATGATGGACTACTTCAAATCACCACAAGTATAGCTCTAGTCCCATGGACAAAGATGCATGGACCTCCTTTCCCTATAAATATTCATGTTATAGTAATGGAAGTGTTTAGGAGAAGGTCCTACCTACTTCTCAACATGTATGCACTCATACTCCTGCTCTGCAATCATTTCACAAAGCTCTTGGTTTTCATGAGCAGCATACTCTAAATGTTAGGGTGACATGAATTCATAATCTACCAAAACCTTGATGAAGCCTTGATTGGACAAAACTTTCTCAAAGCTAACAAGTGCAACTTCTTTAGGTTCTTTACAAAATTGTCCATATGCATCATGCCATCATCCCAGTTTGTCTTGATGAAATTTTATTATAATAGGAGGTGCTGCATCATTCACCATATTTTTGAAAGTGATTTAAACTAATTGAGGTTTCTTCTTTAATTTATTTTCATTATTCAATTTAGCCATGGTTGCTTTGGTCCTTTATTTCCTATAAAATTAACAACTTAAAAAAGAAAACTTGTGAATGTACAAATATTTCAAGGCAATTCACTAATGCCTTCCCTAATAATGGTGCCAATGATACGGGTCTCATCAATTTTTTACCAATTGGATATATCATACAATTTACAGTGTGATCCAAATGTAAGCTTCAAATATGATGTTAAGTAGATTGCTAAGAACACTCATGTATATCATTGCATTCAATAAATATAAAAGATCTTATAATACATATGATACAAATGAGAACCCATATTGCCATAGTAGAGAATAGATAAAATATTTATAATTATATTTTATAATTTTTATGCATTTTATGAATATAAGAATAAAAAAAATATAAACACACATGCATTGCAATCCCTCTTGTGGGCAAGTGCAATGCTCACAAACACTCATACATGTCGCAATCCCATATGGGACAGGTGCAACACCATACATGGAATATAATAAAATAGCTTTTTGTCATAATTTCAATGGCCCAACACCATGTCATACAATTATGATCTCCTTAGGCAAGGATGAATCATCACAGCTTAAGAAAATTATAATTAAATAAATATTGTTATGGCTTCGTAATATATAAGGCATCAACAATATAATAAGGAAAAACCATGACCTTTATTCACTATGCAACACAGGACTCTACATTAACCAAATGGTTTCAGGCTACATGAGCTAGGTAGCACTCTAATAAAGTTTAGCCATACTTCTGAAACTGATAACTCAAGATACACACACAAGGAAAGGAATCAACTTATCCAAGGGAGAAAAAGCTCTTCATACAAACCAGACCCCAAAAACCAAATGAAAATCAAATTTATGCTTATGATATATGTGAGAGATTATCCCAAGTATTTATAGTTTTTGCAAAGTAACGAAGGAGGTTTGTCAACTCCTAGGCATCAACGAATGTTACATAAAAGGTAAAGAAGGCCGAGCTAGGCCTAGAGGGGGGTGCATCAATGCTCATGTGCTGACATAGGGGGTGCACTGACCCAAGGTAGCTTAGGGCATCCCCTCCAACACCTCCCCCCTCCCCAACCCCCCTTCCCCATCACCAACACCTCACCCTACCCACCCCCAAACAACACCACCGTCCCCCTCCCCCCAAACCAAACTTTGCACATTAGATTTGGATGAAAGTCAAAACCTAAGGGAGCATGCCAAAAGGATCAAAGGACATCCAAATGAAGTTGGAATCATTCTAAAGAGCTTGGAATCATGCACACAACCTCAAAGTATGACATAGAAGGTAAGGATGCATCTTGGGAGACTAAGAACCTCAATCGAACTTGTTAGACTACAAACACAAGGGACATGAAACACTTCCCCAAATCTAGGGCTCACAGTTGACTTGCAAATTACCACTAGATGCCTCATCAAATAAATTATAAAATCCCTTAAAGGGACATGATTGAATTCCTTAAATATCCATATATTCCATATACAAAAACTTAAAATCCAAAATTATTAGTGAAAAAACCTTAAATCACCAAGTGTAAAACTTATAAAGCAATAATCACACTTGAACAACCCATAAAGGATGGATCACTTATTTGAAATCCACGTAATGCTATTCTAGCATCTTAAGTACAAATCCTTAATGTGCAGGGTACACGAGGTACATTTGTTAACCACAAAGACCATTTTACAAATCCATAGCATGGCCCCAAAAATATAACAATGCATAAATCCTTATTTGTAAAGCTTCTTTAAAAGTCAAAGCTCTCAAAGGACACTATGATTTAGTAACTACAATGTTACTAGGAACCTTGAACTAAGCCTCTAAACTAAGATCTCTAGGAAACACATGCAGGATGGGTTAGAACACCTTCACAGTGAAGGAAGTCATCCTAATACCACCTAGAACAAGTTATAATGTGGGATTCATATTTCAAAAAACACTATTAAATCCAATATCAAAATACCTATTAACCAACCCATTAATCAAAGCATAATTATTAACACAACCATTAACCAAATCATTAACATTATCATTAATGCAATAATCTACAATGAATACATGATTTGCACTACTTGTGGATTTTCTCATAAGATTTCCAACATTAGACATTTAGAAGAACTAAAAAGCTTATACCAACTTAACTACTAATCAAGAACTATTTATTGTAATACCTCATCTATCTAAGCCAACCCTCATGCAAAACAAGACCAACTGTTAGGTTAAAAGCCCTCCTGCATGTCCAAACCAATTGTTGGATTGTGTTATGGCTAATATCAATTCTATAATTTTCCTAGGTCCTAGCTCCTCACCACCACCCTAGAGTCATGTCTAATACTAACTGCATCATGATGATTAGTCATGAAGTCCCAACTACCTTATCAGTTTCCTCTATCACTAATCATGTTTAATGCATTTTATTCGTTATTCCCAAGCTTTCCAACATGTCAAATGCACACATACACATCCAAAATGTCTACTCACCATATTCGTAGCCACCACTAGAATTTGATGGCACAAGATGCTAAAAAGTGTAAAAAATAAAAAGTGGAAAACAAGAAAGTAGTAAAGTATAGTGCGATTAACATCATATGAAGGTTAAATCATTAACAAAATACAAGGGTTAGATTCATAGTAAAATTCAAGAGTGAAAGCATAAGGTAAGTAGATTCATGAGCAAAAGTTATTATAGAAATCATAGAAGAAGGAACATTTCCTCTACCTTAATAGATTAGCTAAGACCGAAGCTTCCCCAAGAGTAACCACGAGCATGAGCATGAAAGAGAGATACACAATTGATGCCAAGAGAACCAACATTGCCAAGAATTTATAGGCATAAGAGGTAGGGTTGGGTAATTCCAATAATAAAGAATTAATAATCTATTTTCTAAAATCAAGTAACATGTATACATGAAAAAGGTTCAATGGTCCATTAGTGGGTTAAGTCGCCAAGATAACATAAGAATAAGCCTACATGCCTAAGAATGAGTTTCAATATAAAATAAAAGAATAACTAAAATAAACTCCAAATATCTATTTAACATGGATTATAAATATATTATTACATTATTTCAAAATTGAATAAGTTAAAAATTTAGTTAAATAAAATATAATAAACATTAATAAAACTACCAGTAATGGGCCACCATCAACCTTCCAACTTGTCCTTCACAAGAACCATCAAGCATTAGTAAATGCTAAGAAATAATAATCAAGAAAAGAAATACAAATAATAATATTTCTAAATATGTAATAGGAACAATGTTTAAGGTCCAAATCTTATGAAACATAAGTTATAATAAAACACATATACTTACCAATACATGAGGGGTTGTTCCATGGTACACTACATACAAGCTTATAAGCAAAACCATGATGTATAAAAATACAAATGCATGTAAATAAGTAGTCAAGGATTCAAACTTCAAGATGCATAATCATAAGCATAAGTATAAGAGAGATGTTAAGATGCACTAGCAAAATATAACATATTATTAATGAAATATATTAAATATATCCTTATGCTTAAAAACTAAACATAAGAAAATAAATAACAACCTAAGATCTTAGGTTCAAAACACCAAGGTGTTATAGGCCTTAATTCAAAGATAAACAATTAGTAAAGTACATCATATTCTATTCATAACAAAGAAGCTCCAAAATAACAACAATAGAGAAACACCTAGATATTTTGGGGATGCCTTTGTAGGTTTTCATCCTTAGAACCAATCCTAGAAAACCTTCCCTCTATGGTAAGAAAAGGATGAGTACCTTCATAGGTTTTCACTTCTTGTTAAAGGCTTCCATATTAAAAACCAAAAAAAAAAAAAAAATTGCAATGAAAAGATACTAGTAGAAATAACATAAAGTAGCACAAAGGCATTAGCATAACCTAAACAAATTTTCTAGCAACATTGCTAGTTTGGAGTTCTATAAGTTGAAGAAGATGATTAACCTCAAATAAAGCTCTTTCAACTTAAGACTTAAGTTAAAAGGTAACAAGCTAAATAATGTTGATTTTTTGAACATGGTGAACTCATTATGGATAGCTACATGATTATGAAAAATATCACATCTATTTTCCATGTAGCATGTGAAATGGAAAGGTATATGCAACTCCTTAAAAAGAGCTTTGTTCTAAGTAGGAAAGAAATCATTAACTAGAGAAGCCCAATTCCAAGCATGCATGAGAAAAATTAATCATAAAAGGAATGAAGAAACTCAATGTTTGAATTGCAAATAATACATTTTAGTTTTAGCTTACTATGATAAGTAAATATTTCGTTTGCAAATCTATGTTATTTACCACCCATGTTTATTATTCATCCTATTAGGCTCCTATTATATCTTCTTATGTTAAGCTAGAAAAGCTCATTAGAAATTCTTTTATAGGGAAGCAATAATGAAATAGAAAATAATAAAAGCTTTTGCAAGGTTGCTTGACATTTTTGTACTTGATCAAAAGGAAAGGAAGGAGGTTTGAGTCATCTAAATACCTATCATTAAGGCCTAGCTTTAATGCTAAATGGATTGCTAAATCTTTTGAATGCAATAATGTCTAGAATAATATTTTTTTAAGAAACTCAAGCAACTATTTCCTACTATATTTTTAGTAAGGCACATCTATTTATAATTGGCTTTTATGTCCTACTTTTGTTTCACTACAAGGTGCTTTTATCAACTATCAAGTTCTAGCATTTCAACAAAATCCTAGTTTCCTTGATAATTGATATCTCTCCTAGTGGTTGCCTATTCAAGATGTCTTTTACCGTTGATAGGTCTTTTGCTATCACAAAACCTTATTTAGCTTTTAGTTCAAACAAGGTAATCACTTCTATATCTCACTATGCTTATAAATCTATAGATCATGTCGTATAAATTTCAAATTTCTCTCACTATGCTTAGAAATCTTTAGATGGTTTGGCATGAATTTCAAATTTCCTACATTATTTCTGACTCCAAAAAAATGCATATATTGTTGTGATGGCACATGGTATTTCAAACCCTCTATATTGCAAAAATCTCATGCTTAAGTCACCATTTATTAATAGCTTGACTTCTTGTCAAAATGGATAAAATGTTTATTTGACGGCATATGGTTAACCCTCCACCCTGCAAGAATTATGCATATGTTTATTTGATGTTTAATTTTACTTTCTACATGCTGCAATTTTCCTTTGTATGGGGACACGGAGAGGAGTCAGACATTCATACGTGCTATAATAGTTCATAAGATACCTTGGCGACGTGAGGTGTAAGTCTCCTGGTTACAGGAATTATGCGAAACACAGGTTTAGTTTTAAGACGGGTATGCTATATTTTTATAATATTCTGAAAGAGTTACCTAGGTATCCTGTAATAGCCTAAGCCGAACATCTATGTAAATTTACGATTTCGGTGCGTTATCATTATGTATTGAAAAAATTAAGAAAACCGCCAAAGTGAGTCTTTTCGCTTGTCAGTCAAACCCCTGAAATTTCATTTTGCTCGGCTGTTGTCTTTTTTTTTTAATTACGGAATAATCCAGAATCCAGGATCATAAGGGCCTAACAGGACAGCATGAGGATGAAACCAAACAAGGGCGAGCAGCAGCACACACGTCTGAACTTTGAAGGCAAACAAAGGGATGACGATTTCGGCGAAGGAGGTAGCGTGAAGCCCGCAAGGGAACACGTTTCATTCTGCCGAATCCAAGATCATCCCAAACAAACAAACAAAGAGGAGAGAAGGATTTCTCAGCGACAGATATGATTCACAGAAACTCCAACAGCTAACGGGCCCAATAACCATAACAAGGAGCCAAAACAATTTGACGCTTTCATGCAATGCCAGCCCAAACCAAACACAACACAACAGAACATCATTTAACGGAGAAAAAAGAAGAGAAGCAAACATCATCGTCATCATTGCCAAGATCCCAGAGATCAGAGAAAAGAAAAGAGAAGAACAAGATGCTGCTGCAAAACGATGGACGGAAGAACAACCACAGCCAGCCAGCTACTGGGAAATTTTAAATAAAAACAAAGCCCACGAAATACATGCCAAAACTGGGGATGAGGCAAGCAGTGCAGTACACAAAAATATTACTACAGTACCCTGCACAGTGCACGTATGCAGAATCAATGGCCAATCGGGTCAACTGTCTCAAGTGCAAAAATTGCAAAATTTCGTCGCCTCTTTTTTTTATCTCTTCTGCTGCTGCTCTGATGCTGTGCAGAGCTGCTGCTGCTGCTGCTGACATTCTGTTGAGCTGGGTGCTTCTGCGATGATTCTTAGCTTTACCTGGCTTTAACTTACCCATTAAACTCTCATGACTTGCTATTTACCAGGCCCCGTACCCACCGAGCATGACGAAACTGCTGAATGCGATCCAAGTTGCCAGCAAGAAACAGAAGAACACGGTAATAGTATGCTTAACGCAGAGAGAAAAAATTGTTTTTACAGTCGGTCAAAACGAGGAGCGCTCCTCCTCCTCCTCCTCCTCCTGCGGTAATTAGATCAATTGTCAACTGTCAATCGTTGTAGTACTGTTTTGATTTGATGAAGCCGTGGCAATGCTGTTATCGGTTGATGATGATGATGATAGTGGCTTGGTTGGCAATCGCAGTGCTGCTTGTCATTGTTACTGGTGCGGCCGCGACGAATGAATCACATCCAAGATGCGGTTTACAGCTGCTGCAATTTCATCCGCCGACGTCATTTGGCAATCCTCCTCAATCTGCATCGCAAACTCCATTTTATTATCCTTTCAACTGTTCATCTTTTACCCAATCATGTTCATAATCGTAGATTTCACAGATTCTAGAACCCTAGACCGTTTTCTCACAACAAACTCTGAAGACCGCAAATTTGTTGAATTCATGTACAAGTCCGAAAAGGTTTTTAGAGAGAAACAGGCAACCTACTCAAATCGCTTAAAACAGAACATTGATAATCTATCCAGTTTTTCACAATTTAACATTGCCGATTATCTATCAAGAATTTCAAGTTAAACCAATTTCAAATCACGCTCTACTGTGAACAAACCCACTAATGAACGGCAACTACGAAACTACAGCGAAATTGCGCAGATGGATGACGATGGATCATGGATACCCACCTTGACATTGAAAGAATAGAGAACAGTATGATCGACAGAAGTGACGTTGAGATGCAGAATAGTGAGATGCAACGACTGCAGAGCAGCGATTGTGCGAAGCAACTGCCCGGCCCTCTTGTGAGACAGAATCTTAATGTTGGCATGCGTCTCTATCATGCTCACCTCAATATCCGCCACTGCCGATTTATTCTCCGCCGATGCCGCCATGGCCTCGGTCGCCGAATCCTCGGACGACCCGGATTTCTGGCCACCGGAATCATGACCGCCATTGCTGCTCAGCCGCGGCTGCTGCTGCAGTCCGTTGCTGTAACTCGTATACTGCGGCGATGTGAAGAAACCATTGAAAGGCAGCGGAGCCGAGTCTGGACTGATGCCATGTTCTTCACATTCACGCTTCCGTTTCTGAGCCTGCAGCGACTGTAGCAGCTGCTCCAGCTCCTTCACGTAGTCTATGGCTCCCCCAATAATGGAAGCCTGGTCGCCCTGCAGAAACAAAGGAAAAGAAACAACATAATAAACAAAACACGTCATCTTCTACCACCAAAAAAGCCGAGCCAGCCTGCCTGCTCGGCAGCTTTACAGCAAAATCAACGCCATCATCGATCCAGTGAGTGACTGATTGATTGATTGATTGAGTGATTGCTGGTGCTTTGAGCAAACAGATTTGCTGATCGCATAATATGCATTAAAATAAAAAGATCCGCGAGCTTTCCGAGGGATAGATAGGATTATAATTTTTCTGGGATGGGTTTGGTTTGCTTTACCCTTTGGATGTACGAGCCTGGCATGAGAGAACGCAGAACCGAGAGATGCTCGTTCATCTGCTTTCGGCGATTTCGTTCTACAGCAATGTGGGTCATCCTCTGGCTCTCAACCTCCTCGCTGTTCTTGCAAGCTCGGGCTCGCTTCCGTTTTCGCCGTTCTCGTGGCGGTTCCGCCAGTTTTCCGGGCAGAACCGTCGTCGCCGAATTCACGGGCGCCGGCTCTCCAACCGCGCGTGAAGACACGCCCTCCTCGGGGGCGTCCGAGCTTGAAGCCGAGTTGCAGTAGCACTGGTAATGTTCTGCGGAATTGCAGTGGTTCTGCGGCTCTGTTTTCGCCGGCGAACAAGATTCCGAAACGTGGGTCACGCAACTTTCCGGCTCGAATACCGTCAGATCTCCGTGCGCAGCCATGGCTGCCGCCGGAGCCGGAAACTGCTGCTGCTCGGTTGCCGTCATTTGCAGTAGCAGGGATTCATCGTCCATGGAGAGAGGAAAATTGAGCAGCTGCTGGAAGCCGTGCTGCCATGGCTTGTGTTCCCGGTCCAGCTGCTCTAATGCTGCCAGTTTATTCTCCACATCGTCCGGGAAACCGATGGCAGAGGGGTTGCTTTCTTTTTCTCTGTAGATTCCCTCAAACATGTGCAGAAGACTAAGGCCCGCTGCAGCCGCCTGGGTGTCTAGAGCAAAGTTGTTCACCATCGTTGTTGTGTTGTTCATCCTCGACGATGCCTGCCACTGCAGTAGCGCTTCCAGAAGAAGCATGCCAATGCCAAGGATGAAACCGACGGGATGTTGGTTCTTTGTTTTTATCTCTTATATTCCGCCTGCTAATAATGCTGCTGTTGCTGTTCCAGCCACTGCTGAAAATTCCAAGAGCTTCTTCAGCCTCCGGGTCCTGCACGACAGCAAGGGCAGAAAAGTATGAGATAAAAGATCCTTCTTTATTCTGAGTCTTCAGTAAAGCCCCTGACATTAACTTTCTCAAAGAAGATAAAGTGGCCAAAGCACTGAATCCCCGGACCCAAAACCCAGACCTTTGGAGCTTAAGAGAAATGTGCTTGGATATGACATCTGCAGCAGCCGGGGCTGCTGCTGCTGCTACATCCACAAACCTCAACAGATTCACGAGGGCCACTAAAAAATGTAAGAAGCAAGGCAGCCATAACATGAATGAACAAGGAAAAGAAGCAGACGCCATGGAGATTACTCTACAACGTAGAGCCCACAAAAATGCACATACAAAATGTCAAATTTCATACCCTGTAACACAGCACAGTGCGAAATTCCCTGTAAGTAGGCAAAGCGATGCTCACCTGGAGGAATTAGGTAAGAGGATTTAATGCAGGCGAAAGGGATGATTTGCAAACTGAGCTTCTCAGGATTCCAAATGTTGCTCTGCAGGGGATACAGCGGCATTGCCGGGGCAGGACTTTAAAGAGGGATACTAAGGTGAGGCCGAGGCCAACAAACATGGGAGTTGCGTCCGAAGCAATTGATGATTATGATGGCGGTGAGGGAGCTGAATAGCTGCCACCGGAAAGCAGCGTATTTGCGAATGTGCCCACAAAATCACAGGTCAGGAAGCATTAATTGCCCGGACGAAATTCAGTCAGCGGATAAGAGGGACTCGCAGAATCACACAGACGGCAGCAGCAAGCAGCTACAGCCACTACCGCTAAAGCAGAGCTTAGAACGGAGAACCAGGTAAAAAAGAAAACAGTAAACAAATAAAATGGAGAAACAAAGCGAAGTAGGACCAAACATGCAGACATACAACAGCACGGCACGGCGGAGGAAGCGATGATCATCACTTCATCATCATCATCATTCGTCCCCAAGACCAGAACCAAGCCAGTAGTTTTCCTGTTTGATGTTCATATGAAACAGTCTTACTCTAAGCCTAATGTTACGGACACAGAAAAGAGCGAAGAAAGAGAACAGAATGGAATTTTTGTGGCGCCTTTGTTTTTCTCTCTACCTTTATCACAGAACCAGGCTCAGATTCAGGCGGTCCATCCGTCCATGTGCGCGTCGCTTGGGCCCGTCCATATCCGAAGGCGATGCTGGCGTAGGCACACAACGACGGAGCCGGCTCAAAGCCCCAGAACAACAACCATAACAATAATAACAACAGCAGAGAAGAGAAAAACTAAAGGACACAGACGAGTCCTCGCAAAGCTTTATGACAAACAGAAAAAGCCTACGCTCAGATCTTCACAGCCACAGACATACGCAGAGCAACAGTGACTGTGCGCAACAGAAGATCTTGCAGCGGCAGCAGCATTAGCATTATATTTCAGTGTAACGCAGCTGCTGCAACTGCAACTGCAACAGCAACATTGGTATGGGCACGGACTCCTCGCGTCGGTACCTTGACCGGACTCATATACATCATTTCATTTCATTTCATCCCATCCATGGACTATTTTTTCAGTTTCTGATTCCTTGCATGCATATACATGTATATGCACAGGTAGCAGCACTGCACTGATAGAAGAAGAAGAAGATTGACCAGTGCTGCTGCCCCCTGACTCTGCTTCTGCTTCTGCTTCTGTCTCTGCCTCTGCTTACTCTCTCTCTCTCTCTTCTCCCTCAATATGTTCCTTCTTTCTTTCTTTGCTAAGCTATGCTAAGCTTCGCTTTGGCTTCTTTCTCTTGCTTGCCACGGCCTAGGCCTGCTCTCTGCACACTGAACCGAGTCGACGCCTTTTTATGATGATCGCTGACGTTCAGAAACGTGTTTTCCAATTCCGGCTATTTTTAAACCCCCAAGAACAAGCATAGACCCCATTTTTGCTTCTGCCAAAATACATATATGAAAGTCACCCGAGGCTCGGCACACACGCGCACTCCATCCATGCGAAAATTTGACATGCATGGCACATGCCATGGCTGACAAATAAGATGTCATGATGGGCGGGCGGGCAGGCAGGCATAGACGTTGGGCCTGGATTTAGCGACGCGATTCCATCCATTTCCTGCTTTCCATCACAATCAGCGAGACACGGCTTTTCCAAATCGCATTAATAATGCGGCAGCTTACAAACAACATTTGCCCTCCTTGCGTACACCATAGGCTATGCTATGCTCTGCTCTGCTGTGCTTCAACACATCCAAATACGCAAACGCGGGCCCACGGGGCCCACCTCAAACATAGCAATCCGGCCACCGCCATATCCATGTCCATGCTCACAGCCCATGCCCATACATTTTACAGACATCATCCATCCCTTCAATCACCAAGAACAACGACAAATAACAGCATGTACCCGCGGCTTCCTCGGCCCCTGCCTCTGCCTGCCATCCATGACCCATTCATCCATAAGTTCCATGCATTCGCTTCATGCATGTGCATCCATGGTTTTTTTTTAAAAAAACCAACGTATATGCATATTAAAATAAAATGAAAATTCGCAATCCGCCAAATTTTGAAACCAATTCTGGTTCCACAGTGGAGCAGCCAGTTTAGACTTAGACTCAGGCCGGTGCGCAATTGGCTGTTCCCGAAATTCATGCACGTAACAACAACACGCACAGCTAATGCCGGTGCAGCACTGCCATCCCACCGTGCATGAATCTTCCGACTATTTTAAACTCCAAACAGCACGTCTCTCTTTTTTTTTTCTTTTTTACCGGTACGTGGCTTGGAAACAAAGAGATTCACGGGAGAGCTTTTGATTATGGCTTGAAGGAAGGAAAACAATGAGTGGTAATAATGGAGGCGTGGAGCTGCGTTGCCAAGGTTGACATATCGCTCCACAACAAAAGAGAGAGTACAGTCTACGACTTTTATTTGCCACGAGCTGGGGCTCCTGGGCCGTTGTTGATCTTGCTGCTGCAGTAGTTGCAGGTGCGTATTCCCAACATGAAATGTCAGAGACGGAAGAAAGAGAGAAAGAAGGGAGGGCCACTGCTACGGCAAAAAATGCTGCTGGGCCGTGCCTGTTTGCTGGCTTCCCCTCCATTAACATAACATAGCATAGCATAGCATATCGGAGTAAAAAGAGGCCCAGGTCCGGTCCAGTCCCAGTCCTAGTCCCCCCTTCTTGTTGTGTCCGCCTTTTACAGAGCATATGCGATGCTGAAAACCATTAGTCTTATTATTATTATTATTATCATGACTTGTTGCTTCGAAGAAGTTTCTGCGTCTGGATTTTCTCCATCCTCGAAACAACAAAAACCAACAACATCATCTGCTTTTGCTGCTGCTCTTCTCTCTGCATTACATGGATTGCATTGCTCCTTCTCCAACTTCGCAGCTTTCCAACGCAGAGGGAGGGAGGGAGGGAGGAAAGAATACTGACCACCAAAAAGGCCCCCACTTCTTCTCTCCCACCGATGCCACCGACGATGCAAAGCGTTCATAAGCCCAACCAAGGTTCATGTCTAAAGGTTGTACCATACCCATTGCATTTACGTTTTTTCGTTTTCATTTTCATTATGGCGTTCGTTTGCTGGTGGCCACCTTTGCCGGAAAGGTCCCTACACTGAGTTCTACATTGTCAGAGCCCTAAGCCCCGGTCACATGGCCTCCGATGCGACCGGCTGCATAGATTTTAGGCCCCCACACCCCCGCATTTCACTTAACATTCACAACGTGTTTGTGTGGCCGTGCTATGTGGCAACGGGCAACCTGGTCTTCGCTGTTTTTTCCCTTCTATCCACGCTAGGACCATCACCCTGTAATCTTCTCTTTTTCAGAAGTAAAAAACATAGGTAATAGTGCCCATTTGTACATGCAATAAATGCATGCTCTGGCCTTGGAAAGCAGCATTCCACTAAAATTGTGCTTTGCTCGTTTCCGATGTTGCCATCGCATAATATCAACGACCCTATCTTTTCTTTGGCTGTCTTTGTTCCTGCAGGAGAGCTTATATACAAGCCAAAGCAGCTTTCCTTTATACAATTATCGCAGCTGATGAGAGGTGCTTTTAACAGATTTACCGTGACAGATTGCAAGTTTAAATCATATTTAACACAGGGTTATGTTGTTCATTTATTTTATAGTATCATGTATGTCTTTATGATTAAATTATTATAGGTTGTATCACCCTTGGAGATTGCATTTTTTTTTCAACGTTTAAAAAATGTAGTGGAACCAAATAATTTCTCCAAAAAATTTTCCCCAAAATTCTGTGTTAATCAATACAAAGCATACTAATAACATGATGTTAAAATTCTTTAAAATTGAACACCAAAGATTTATTAGACAATTTAATTTCATTCATTTCTATGTGAAGTATATAAAGTGTTTATATTTAAATGATAAAGAAGTTTTATGATTACCAAAGTAACTTTTATAATTTGTATGTTAGTATGTTATGTATTACAAATTAAACTCAAATGTATTTATATTTTATAATTTATATTTAGTTAATTTTACGATATGTATAGGGGGTGTTGGAACCTGAAATGGAACCCATGACCTCAAGCTTTCAAATAAAGTGTCTTACTACTAGGCTAACCTCATTGTTAATTTTAGGATATTTATAATGATGCATTATATAGTATGACATATTTTATTAACAAAATATTAAAGAAGTGGGAAAGATACTATTTCTTTTCTTTTTCTTTTTTTCTTTTTTTTTGAAAACAAAGAAATTTACTTCTATATTAGTCAAGTGGCATTTTGGAGTTTGTTAACTTCACAATTCAAATTACATAAAATAAGATACCAAAAACTAACTTAGTAACATTTTTATTACTACAAAAGTTAATCAACTTTGTTGTCATTGAAAAATCATCCTTGTAATCTTGAAATTTAAAACTCATCTTCGTAATTGTGAAATCTTACTACAAATAGGCTTTATTTCTATTGAAATATAAACTTATTTATTAAGTTTCATAGTTTTATGTTAATAACTTTTCACATTAAAGGATTTACTCCACAATCTTTAATTTTTCTTCTAAATCATTATAAGATATATTTAAAGGCTTCTTTCTTTAAAAAAGTTTGTGTTTAGAGATTTCATATTGTTTCACCAAAAGTACTTTATCCTAAATGATCAATATCCTTAAAAATTTATCTAAAACATTTATCAAGCTCAACAATGTCTTTATGTTGTAACCAAACAAGAGTGGATAATTGATTCTGTCCAACTTTTTTCATATATAACTCAGGTCTTGGTATTAAAGTTCCAAAAGTATAGATAGATTCATGATTAATGCGATAATAATGCTAATAAGTAGACTTTGTTGTGTAATTGGGCTCATCAATACTTGCTTATTGTATGTACTATTATTTTATACTTTCCATACCTCTCTAAAAAGGATACATTAATGATTATTAGGGCTAAGTAAAATGACACATCATTATATAAATATTTTACCTTTACAACTTGAATCCAAGGCTTATTTTTATTTTCAATCTACTAAGCAAGTTTATCTAAAAATATAAGATTTAGATCTTTTAATTATTCTAACCTTATTTACTAGGAAATTATGGCTTACAAATATTTTTTCAAGGTTTAAAACAATGATGTACACTAAATAAAAGATTCCTCAAATTTTTACAAAATATATATAATGTTTTTTAATGCTTTATATAATTGAAAAAGATACAAAAGTATGGATTGAATACTTGATCTTACCAATTGGAAACAACCTACTTGATATAACATTTTTTTTATTAACAACCCATTAAATTTTTTTTAATCTTTGTTTCTCATCTCTATTCAAAAGCACTTTTTGCATTCTACCACTAAAGGGAGTAAAGCCTAAATAATTTTTTGGTAGAGTAAGGTGCATCTCAAAGAAGTGCAAAAGCATCAAATTCATTAGTAAGTATTCTAAGATTATAAAGCTTGCTTTTACCTAAGTTGAATATAATATAATAAAGATATTGTTTTAAATATTATTTTGAAAACATGTAGAATTTAAACTTAAAAAATATATTTTACATGATATTTACTTTTTTTTTAAAGGACAAAATAAAGTAGGATAAGATAATTATTTAAAAACCATTAGTATTAGAGCCTTTATTAATGGTTTTTTAAAGTCTTAGTAGTTAGCACATTTTTAAAAATGTACTTTCAAAAAATACTTTTATCTATGTTTAAAACAATAAGATGTGTAGAAAAAAGAACATGTACATGGTAGATACCAAGATAAATCCATAGAAAAGTTATAAGGTAGGTAATAACACTATGGAGAAGAATGGAGAAAACCAAGTTTACTCTATAGCTATATCAATAGTCAATATGATAAAAATGTCAAAATGTATAACTAATGAGTAATGCAAAATTGCTTGTACAAGAATGAGGGATAGAAAACTCTTTCATGTAGTACAATGAATATGGGAGAAGCCTACAACAAAGAATATGTTGATATGTGAAGATCTACACCTAACCAAGATGCTAGAAAATGTAATGTGTAGACAAATGTTCATATAATTATTTGTATTTTTACAAAATCACTAAGAGAAGTGGGAGATAGGTTGTTATGGTAGAGGCTCCTGCTCCCTTTTAACAAAAATCCCAAAAAAATATTAAAATATAGCAATCATATATCCACATCAATGATACATTAGTTCATGGCCTAAAGAATGAGACACAACTTGCATTACATCAATGAAGAAATTTTTTGAAAATTAAAAATGTATTCTTATTTAAGAAATCTTTTGAAAATTAAAAATGTATTCTTATTTAAGAAATCTTGATGAATATAATTATGAATTCATAATGAGAATATAGTTAATTAGTAAGCTTTTTGTTTGTGTATAAGAAGTTGCATGTTTGAATTATGTTTTACACATTCTATTTTCTCCTAATGTTTCATGTTAGTTGTACAACATAGGAATATTCATATAGTTATAAATTTAGTGAAGTATAAATAATTGATAAAATTATTAAGCCTTTTATAATCATCTTATAATATAGACCTTTATGAATAAAATATCTCAAATTAAATATTTGGATAATGTTCTAATTTTAGAATACATTTTATATACAAGAAATAAATAACAAAAATAACAAATTCAAAGAGGAGAACAAATCTGAAGTCAATCTCTAATGATAATTATTATTTAGTCAACATTTGAAAGGTACTTCATCAAAAAATAAAAGATGAAAAAGTTATTCATATGAAAAGATAATTGAAATCAAGAAGCTACAATGAGTCAAGCATTCCCTTCTTATAACTAGTGTATAAAAAAAGCATATGAATGAAAAATTCTTTCTATATTTTTTATGCTTTTTTAGCATTTGAAAAATCTCTTAGGCATCATATGTACATAAATGTTGTACATTAATATGTCACAAAACTCACAATCATGTTAAGTTTTTTATTTAATAAATGATTTCTAAGTTTTTGTTCCAATCTATGTAAGATTTATTAACCATGCCATGGACTTCATACAATTTTTCCCTAATGAATTTATAAGTAATAATAAGATTTTGTACCATCTTATGACTATTAAAAGATTTCAAAATTTTTGTTAACGACTTAAAATATGCTTTTGCAATTTCACTTGACATTTCATCACATCACATGAATTCAAAGAAATTAAGTTTCATGGCAATAACATAGAAAGTTAAGAAATAAAATGATTTTTTATTATCTTAAATGCTATCAATAAAGGTTTTGAAATGTAAATTCTTATAATATGGAATGTAAATTATTATAATTTTGCTTTATGAATGAAGCTTGATGTTTTTTTTTTAAAGAAATTTTGTAGGATTATGGGCTAGCTATTATTAGCTTCTTTTGAATTTATTAAATTTAACACTTATTTAATACATTTTGATGAGAAATAATGTCAAACTAAACCAAGATCTTAAAAAATGAACAAGAGATGTGCAAATCAAAATAATAGTTTATCTTACAAATATTGAAATAAATATATCTGTTATTACAAAATTTGATCATATGAATAATAAATATTTCAATATATATACTTCTACAAACTAATTTGACTTGTTTGTATACGTCTATTGATAGAAGTCTTGTAAATTGTCCTACAATGAATTTATTGTTTGGTGTCCATGTCATTATCCTCCTTCTCTTCATAGTTATGGTTGCTTCAATCCTTTGCGATGTCTTTTAGTAAGTACACATTATCGTGAATTACAATGCAACTTTTTTACTATATTTGTCATGTTTTTCTACTATTGCTCATGCTCTATTTTAATTTTTCATACCATCACGCCTTTTTGTTCTTGATCACATGACTCTTCATAACTATTTTCTAATAAACCTATTATTTGTGCCTTGCTTTTACCTTTACTTCATATATATTATTTATTTGTACAAATATTTCTTTATTCTATCTAATATATGAAGTTTTCATTGTTCCATTTTTCCTTAACGATGCATCATTTTTCCATCCTTATTTGGAAGATTTGGATCAATTTTCTAGGAGGGTGAATTAGGATTTCAACATTCCTTAATTCATTCATCATGAAAAATCCAACAAACTAATAAGTATATTTTGCAAATACAAAATCAAAAATCAAAAAAGGTCCATCTATCCATCTCCTCATGGTACCTACTTTCATGTTTCTGCTTTCTTAATTGATTACATGAGTTTTTACTTCTCCTCGCTTGTTAAGTGGAGGATTTCCCTAAAGCTAGGATATGGTGTAGACATACTATTAAAAAAGGATAATCACCTAGAGCCACAATGTTCATCCTCCTAAGGAGGTATCTTGGAAGGATTGCTAGATGAGTGAAAGCTTAACCCCTTAAAGTAGCTACACCCAAGCTTGAACCTAGGTCTTCGACTTGAGAAATGAGCATCTTGCTAGCCCTCCAAATGATTGTCCCTTGTGTAGACATACTAGAGTATAATAAATTTGTTTTCATACATTTACCACAATAGTGCACCTTGACTTCAATATGCTTACTTCATTCATGGTAAACTAGGTTATGTGTGATCTAGATTGTCACCATGTTATCACAATATGATGTGATCGATTTTGGTTATTGGATCTCAATATCACCAAATAATTGGTTAAACTACATCAGGTCTTTTAACGTTTTCTTCATAAGATGATATTCAACTTCCATGGAAGATATTAATACTCTCTTTTGTTTAACACTACTCTATTTTAGTTTTGATGATCAAAATTGTATTATGAATCTAATACGTAATTATTGAGTAGTTGAATTACCTACTTAATCTACATATGAGAAAATGGTCATTTGAAGGTTTTAATCATTCGTGTACTATAGTTTAATTTTTACAATCCATTTTAAGTACTTCATGGTATTCATTTAAGATTTCATGTATACTTTCATGGGACTCTCCATGTGTATAACTAACACATTCGCTACATATTGAATGTCTGTTATAGTATATCAATTACAAGAATAATTTTCTATAATATGTTGGATCTATCTTTAGTCCTTCAAAATTGATTTTAAATCCTAAGGATATCAAAATTATAGTAGTTGTATAGTCCTTTATATTATAATCTTCTAATAGTTTTGTTGTATACTTTTCTATGTTACAACTATTTTTCTTAATCTTGCTAAATTTCCAACCTTATATATTAATGTGTCAATCTTAGATCAAAGATTTCAAAGTTTTTTTTTTAAGTTTTATTTGAAATTATTTCATGTTTGTTAATCCCTTCTGGAAACAATATATCATCCACATAGAATGTTAGCAATATTTGTAATTTTTCATTGTTTTTCCTAGAGAATAAGTTTTCATTTTTGATTGATTTCAAGAGTTTATGGTTCTTCAAGAATGCCTTTTTGATTTGTACACTAAACTTTCATTTTGTAAAAATCCTTCTAGTCATTCCATATATATTTTCTTCCAATGCACTAGATAGAAAAGTGGACTTTATATCAATTTAGTATAGTTTCTAGTAATTTATGGTTGTTATTGCAATCATCACTCTAAATGTCTTCATTTTATTAGTAGGTGCAAATGTCTCCTTATAATTAACTCTTTCTTATTGAAGGAAACCCTTAGTAACTAGCCTAGCTTTTTACTTGTCCAAGTTTCCATCATTCTATAACTTTATAGTGAATATCCATTTATTTCATACTATATACTTGTTTATTGGTTTTGGCTCTAATTTCCACACCTTTCATTTAATCATCATACTTATGTCTCTTTTTTCTATAGATAAAGCATGTATGAACATTCTTTGGTGTATCCATTCTTTGAAAATTATTCCTTTTATCATTATTGAAGTTCTTTCTTTTATCTTAGGCACTCATATAACTTTTTATGCTACTTTTTCTTCTTACTTCATATTGTTTTCTTCTAACTATAATTTAGTAATAACTATTGCATATTCCAATCTTAGGTTCCCAACCTCTAAGGTTTTACCACCATTTTATATTCTTTTGGCAAGGCTTCTAGCAAATTTTTCTTAATATTTACTTCATCTTAAAACATTGCTTTATTGTCTAGCTTGGATCTTGCATCATCAATTTCTAATGTCAAAATGGTAATTGGTTGTTCAAGTTTCATTCATAAATTCATTAGGTACTTTTCTTAGGACTCATCAATTAAACCATACATCTTCACTAGGATTTGCCAAATTTTATCAAATTCTTTTACCCTTTGGAGTTACCTTTGTATTTTGATTATAATATTGGGCTTAATGATTACTACAACTAATTGGTCCATCTTTTCATCCTCATCTATTGGAGATTTCTTGAGAAATTTCAATATCTTAGAGTTCATTAGCTCCTAAAAGTAGTTTTATCATTTCTACCCAAACTTTGTGGTTGGCTTTGGTTAGGTGGATATTTTATAGAATGGTCGTGCCAAGTTCTTTCATGTCTATCTCTTTGTAAGGGTAAGTATTTGTAGTTCCTTATTTAATACTTCAATTTCCTTTTTCTAATTAGTTTTCTTCTTGGAAATATCATTTCCTTTTTTATTCTAACTTTTGTCATTGTTATCTACCTCTTATATTATGTCAAACTAGATGTATTAACTAAAATTTTAAAACAAGGGAGATAAAGCTAGAAATTAGAATAAAACTTTATGTTACAAAGTTGATATATATATATATATATATATATAATTGTTATTACAAACTTGGTTGATATGAATAAGATGTTGTATTTCAATGCACACATCTACCAATCAAATTGACTTATTTCTATCTATAAGTCTCGTATATTGTCTTATACAAAATCTCTTTCTTCCTTAGCTTGCATTTCATTGTCCTTCTTTTCTATTCATAACTAAGGATACTTCAATCATCTACCATGCATTTTAGCATGTATATTTCTTTATGCATTATAGTGCAATATCCCTTTAGTGCAGTTACCATGGGTTTTTGCCAAGAGTCCATGCTTCCTTTTAACTCTTCATACGATTAGATCTTTTACGAGCTTACTCATGTAACTTTTATAACTCTAACTTAACTAGCCTACTATTAGTACCTTACTTTTGTCTTTACTTCATGCAAATTATTTCTTTACCACGTATTTCTTTAATTATTTAATATACATAATGCATAATATTCTATTCCTTTTTAATGGTACATTGTTTTTTAATTCTTATAATGAAATATTAAATTAATTTTTCATGACAATGAATTGGTATTCTAACAAATAATATAATTTTGAATTTTTGCACTTTTTAATTTTTCTCTTAATGCTTGATTGTGTGTTAAACTTCTTTGCATAATATTTAAACTTCAACCTAGTTCTTATCAACCTCAAGTTTGGTGTCAATTCTTTTATTTAATTGATATATAAAATTAAGTATAAAAGCAGAATATGCATTACAAAACAATGTTGGAGGAGTAAAATAAAATATCTATACATATTAAATTTTCTAAATGTAAGTGACCATGGCATTTAATTATAAAATACTATAACCTTATTATGTCATTATGAAACCAACTATTCTTTATAAATATGTTGTACTTAGATCCTAGTTCAATGAATATATATTTAAAAAAATTAACACAATTTAAAAGTTTATGTGCTTATAAATACAAGGTAAAGAGATGTCTTTAGAAGTTGAAGTGATTCGTCAACTTTAGTTTATACCCATAATTTGCAAATTTTCTTTAAATAAATACTTTTAAAAAGTGATGTTAAATACAAGGTATGATTTAACAAAGGAACTTTAGGAATATTTAAAAGCACCTATCTCCAATATTATTATTCATTACCATTTAGAATGCATAATTTAAAATGATCATTACTCGAAGCCATAGTGGTCATCTCACTACGCATGTTCCTAGAGCGAAAGCCTAACGTCTTTGAGTAGTTGCACCTAGGCTTGAAGCTAGGTCTTTGACTTAAGAATGTTTAATTAGTAAAGTATAAATGAAACCTCATCATTTGAATTGTTGAAGTATGTATATGGATAAAAAAGAAAGATGCTAACTATGAAATAAAAATAAAGTTGAAGTTAAACACTACATTTTCTACTACAATTTCTTTGTTGGAGCACATTAAACATAAGCTAGGATATTATAGTCATAAATTTAGTTGATTTATTCTACTTGTTGAAAAAATTACTTGATAAGTTTATCATTTTTATCTTCAAAATTCATATTAAAATTGTGATTTTTAAATAAAATGTAGATATGTAAAATAAAGCATACTTGAAATTAAATTTAAATTTTTGGTTTCAAAATAAAATATTAATGCATTCTTCACAATTTTAAATAAATGTTTTAATGTAATATTTAAAAATAAAAGTAAAAATATATTAATATTACTCTATATTGATAATAATAGATAAAATAATACATTTATATTTTATTTTAAATTATACATAAATTAATATAAACAACTAATTATAAAGTCAAATAAGTAAATATTACTATAGAAGTATTACCTATATAAAAAATAGTTAAAATTTAGTATTATGCTTGGCATTTTTTAAAGATTATTCAACTTATAATTACAAAAGCTAATCACATCATCTAACATATGTATTTGCTAGTCATAAGGTAAAAAATAAATTGTAACTGTATAGCAATATGAAAAAAAAATTTATATTTTATAATGTCCTTTCGGTATTTTGAAACTATAATGTAGTATAGTTTGTTTGTTTTAGTATTAGACTATTCCATTTTTGATGCGAATGTATTGTTGGTATTTTTTAATAAAATTTTTGGGTTGAGGGATTCCTATTATTTATACATGCTATTTGACATTTACATAAGTTTGCTAATTTCTTAATGCTCATAGTTAAACTTTAATTTATAACATTGTATTTGTAACTTAGAACTAAAAATGAAGGAAAAGCTATCATTGGTTGCTTAGCTTTATCTATGTGAATTGTGCCAACATCACTAGTTCGCATCCACCACCTCCTAGTATACCTTTTTATCCAATATATAATTCTTAACTTACAAATTGTAATATTTTTAATAGTATCATTGTATAGTTACATCCTAACTATATGAATACATTGCATCATTACCCATCATTTATTAAATTACTAAAATGATATTTTTATTTTTATATGAGTTTTATAAAATATTGTATGGTAATTTTAAATTAGTTACTTATTTTTAATGTTTTAGTAGTTTATTAAAATAATATTTAATTGTATTAGTTTGAAATAAATTTTTAAAACCTTGATGAATTATATGATTGAAGATAAAAAGTAAGTAAATTAGATAACAAAATATAAAATCACAACTTTATTAAAATATTTAATAAGAGTATATATTAATTTTTTTAAAAAATTTGTTGATTAAATAATATAAAATTGTAAACATTTCCTAGATACAAACATAATTGCAATAAATAAAATTAAAATTTTACTTAAAAATATATAATATAAGTTTTTCAGAAAACATTTGGTGGTTTAATTATTTATTTTATGGGTTAACCATCTTAGATGCTTATTGTCAATTTCATGTTTATAAATTTTATTAATTTTTTATGATCTGTGAAATTGAAATTAAGCCTTATATAAAACATACCATTTTTTAGAGTGGTTAGATGTACTTACTTTTAATATATTAAAACAATAATAAATTTTTATATTTCACTTTTTTTTTTCAAATTGAATTTTGAGCTATGTACCTATTTCAAGTCATAAGATCCCATTCATGCTTTGTTAAATGTACACAATAAGTGATGAGAAAAGGTAACCATTATAGAATTTAACTTTCACTTAAGGCCTAGGTGATACTATTTAAATAGAAATGATTTTTTCCTTGTATATTGGAAGTTTGAAATACTATTTGTTCACCATTTTACAAACTTGCTAAGGATCAAAATGAAATATAGTAAGAAAAGTCCAATAAAATAAAGGGAAGATTTTAGAGTTATGAGAGCTACTAAAATAGAGGTATGAACGTTGGGTATAGAAAAGAAGCATGATCATCATATTAGCATGCTGTAAATTTGAAGGCTATCTAAAAGAAGGAAACAAAAAATGCTTGAAGGAATGGTAATAAAGAGGAAGTTAAGAAAAGAGGTTAATGTACCAAATGATAAAGGAGGAAAAAGTAATAATTGCCAAGGCTAAAGATAAAGGTTTAAATGATTTTTATGAAACATTAAAAAAGGAATGAGAACAATCTATATACAAATTGGCAAATATAAGAAACAAGTAATGTAAAGACATTAATTATGTAAAATATATGAAGTAGGTAAATGAAAGAACTATGTTAAAAGATATTAAAATTTTGGATGTTGAAAAATTATTAAATAAAAAATTTTGATTAGTAGACCATGAAAACCAAATTTTAGTGTAGGTAATGAATTTTCCTTTTCCTAAGGTGAAAACTTATCTAAGATGAAAAATGAAAAAGGTTAGGTTTCAAAGGTATTGGGTTGAGAGTTGGGGATGTTTTCAAAACAAGGCGATTTACCTAAGAAAGTTGGTTTAAATGTTTATATTTTTTGAATCATCCCACCATCTAATTGTCTTTATTCTATTAGATTTGCAGCAAGAGATATTTATGCAAATTTCTATTACTTTTAAAGCTTAAAAATTGTTGCATGTGCTTAAAACTGCAAGATATATTTATGCAAATTTTTATTACTTTTAAACCTTAAAAATTATTGTATGTGCTTAACATTGTAACTATGAGAATTAAGGAATGTTAATGTCTTTAGGGCATAGTTAAAGTCAACCATGTCTTACTAGAGAAGAGAATATGTCTTTAATGCTATGGTGCTAACGTATGCATATTTGATAACATCCTGGTGGTGGTGGTGGCTAGCTAGCATCGGCGAAACGCAAGAACACATATAAATAATATCAAAAATAATTTTAGTCACAATCGCTCACTGTAACATTAAAGACTTACTAAGAAGTGTGTATGCTCTTCTTGTCACATTGTTGATGCATAAATCTTGGTTGCACTATAACCAAGGGAAAAACTTGTTTGAGGAAACTATTGCCTAGGGTGCCTTCTGTATGGGTATGAAAGCCTAAGAATAGTCTTAGCTCAAGAGGGATACATGGCCTTTTAAAAACATAAAAAAAATAGAAATTTTAATTCAAATGAGTGTCTCAAATTCAAGAATACAAAAGGTAACCAAAATAAATTTTCTTTGCTTCTTGACTATTATTGCTATTTGCCACCGGTCTATTGTAGACGCTATCGTAGCCAACATAGCCTATAGCTGCTAGAGGATGGAGAGAGAGAGAGAGAAGAGGCTGGATGAAAGGGCCCACTGATGTGTCTTTGATGCATAGACAAAACATGCCTTGTTGCCAACACAAGACAGGGAAATTTGTCTCTATTTGGAGAACCTTGACGTAGATGCACCTTCTGCCCAAAATAGAATAGAATTGTAGAACCCACGTTTGCAACTAATGCTATTAATTGCTACAACATTGTAGTAGAGAGAGAGAGAGAGAGAAAGAGAGAGAGAACAAGCCACCAAATCTTGATGTCATGTGCCAGTAGAGGCATTGGTGTCTTTACGTCTGCCACCATCATGGGTTTGCTACGAAAACAGAGAAGAAAATCACCACCCTTGGTTTCCGACTAAGATTGTTAATTATTGTCCATGTAGCTCTATTGCTACTGACTATCGCTGGTCTGTTGCTAAGAATAAAGAAATAGGATTGCAAAACTCGCTTGTTGTGCTTATTGTCCATGCATGTCAGTTGTGCCACTGTTGTTCCAAGAAAAATAGGAGAAGAGAGAGAGAGAGAAAACTACCATCCACTGATTCCTTAGCCCTTGGAGACCCCCCTACCCATCTGAATGTGCCTCAATGTAGAGAGATGTGGCTATTTGGGAATAAAGCTCGATTTGTTAAAGAGGCCCTTGCTCCGCCCCCCCCCCCCCCCCCCCCCCCCCCCACCCGACTTCTTGACGTCGCCTTCGTTCTCTACTTTATAGCTACATGCTAGTGACGTTTTACTTCCTTGCACGTTGATCCACCTTCCCGCATGTCGGTTCACCTCCCCACACGTTGTTTCACCTTTCCACACACGTCGATCCACCTTCCTGCATATTAACATTGCTTGGTGAAATGGTATATGATTTTACAGAATAGTTTTATTAATCATGATCTTGTGCAATAGCATGGGCAAGATTGGCCACAACACTTAAAAAAAAAGTGTTGATGTATAAAATTTGGATGCACTAACACTTGGGGGGAAAAACGCGTTTGAGGAGACTATTGCCTAGGGCATGTCCCGTATGGGTACGGAAACTTGGGAATAGTCTCAGCTAGAGAGGGTTATGTGGCCTTTTAAAAATAGTAAAGAAAATTGAAAATTTTCATTGAAATGAGTGTCTTGAATTCAAGAATACAAAAGGTAACCAAAATAAATTTTCCCTACTTCTTGGCTACTGTTGTTGTTCATCATCGATTCGTTGCGAATGCTACCATAGCCAACATTGCTTATAGTTGTTGGATGAGGGAGAAAGAGAGAAGAGGCTAGATGAAGGGGCCCGTTGATATGTCTTTGACACATATACAGAATGTGCCTTGTTGCCAACATGAGAGAAGGAGATTTGTCCCTGTTTGCAGAACCTTGCCGCAAATGTATCGCCTGCAAAAAATAGAACAAAACAGTAGAACCCACGCCTACAACTGCTACTGTCACCTGCTACAAGATACCAAATCCCGTTGTCATGTGGTTGGTAGATGCATTGTTGTTTCCAATCCTACGTCTACCATCGTCATGGGTCTACTGTGAAAAGGGAAAAGAAAACTGTTGCCACTTGATTTCCTGCTGATATTGTTAATCGTCGTCCACGTAGCTTTGCCGCTACTAACTATCGTTGGTTTGTTGCCAAGAATAAAGAAATAGGGTTGTAGAACTTGCCTGCTACGCTTGTCGTTTGTGCACGTCAGCTACACCACTATTGCCCCAAGAAAAATAGAAGAAGAGAGAGAAAAGATTGTCATTTGCTAATTTCTTAGCCCCTGGAGACCCCCTTACCCATCTATGTGTGCCTCAATAGAGAGAGACGTAGCTGTTTGGGAAGAGAGCCCAATTTGTTAAGGAGGCACTCACTCCCCACACGTTTCACCTCTCCACACGTCGATCTACCTTTCCACACATTGGTTTATCTCCCTTCACGTCAATTCACCTTCCTGCACATTAACATTGCTTGGTGACACATTAACATTGCTTGGTGAAATAGTATAAAATTTTACATGATAGTTTTGTTGATCATGGCCCCGTGCAATAGCATGGGCAAGATTGCCCACAACACACGCTAGAAAAGAACATTAGGAAATACACAAGCTGTGTGATTCACGTAATTATTCAAAAGAATTTTGAAAGATAGAGAATACATAACTCATATGTTACTTTATCGAGTAAACAGTCGGTTTTGAAATTTTACTTTTCTCCATTTTGTACCTTAGAATGCTACTCCTTGTTAGAATCTTGGATCTATTTTAACTTTCCTTTCATCTCACCGGAAAGGTCATTGACAAAATTTGAACAGAACTCATGAATCGATGCCACATTAGGATACTTAAAATTGAAATGCAAGAAAAGCTGTCACACTGGCCATCAAACAGATGCAAGTGGTTTACTTTGGAAGACAATGACATGCATTATTGATATTTGAAAGGGGCAAAGCTTCCTTATTATTGCAATTGTTTCAGTAATTTTTAATATTCAATTCACAGATGTGAGGGCTGTTACCCTAAATGGCAACGAATGGGTGGCTAAGACCGATGCATGGCTCAACCACCCTATGATGCACTTTGGAGCATTTAGTTCCAAAATAAAATGTCGCCATGCTATTTTTGAATTTTTTGGACTGATACTGCTCAGACTCAGGTGAAGCGGCGGATTCTGTATGTCAGGAATATTGATTCAGATAAAGCATTGAAAACCACGGGCGTTCAGGAAGTTGCAAAGGAATTTATCTTAAAAAAAAAAAAAACCAACTTGCCGTGGGCTTGGAATGCGTAACAGCAGCAGCATAGCGTCGATTCTTGTTATAGCCATGCCAGGAAAACGGAATGTTCAATGAATGAGTCCAGTTAACTTTTCTGTTTCCAGAATTACTTTACCCACAAACAGTGTTTGCTTCTGTGGGCACCTCTCGCGTCTCAGAACAACGACAACTACCTAATAACATGATATTCGGGATAATCATTGCCAAACATACCAAGTCCAAAGTTAAAAGCTTAGAAAAGGAAAACCTTCTGCTGCTACAGATTCAGCAGCGTCGTGATAATTCGTCAAACATGGAGTTAGGGTAAGGTGGAGGATTATTTATCATAATGGGTGACCCTGATTACGCAACCAGGAATTTGGTTTGTTTGAGAAAAGATGAACAGTGTATTGGGTTACACGTTGGTGTCGTGACAAAATACGGAACCAAGAAAAGAGAGAGCGAAGCGAAGGAATATTTAAAGGAAAACAAAGGTCCAAAGATTTTCGTTGCGTAGGTGCCGCAGAGGTTACGATTGATAAAGACGAATATGCGCGTGTGTCAGATTCAGATGGCCGATTGATTGACGTGGACGGAAGAGGACGTGCATGCTGATTTCACGACTGCGAACGCGTTTTTTTGTTTGAAAAAAAATAATTTATTGGGCGGGTCGTCTCCTATTGCGTGCTTTTCTACGAGAATTCCACCCTCATTCAAGAAAAATTAAATAAGGCAGCAGGCCAAGGCTCTGGTTTTTCTACTGGATCGAGCCACATGCAGAGCACACATGAAACCCCAAAATCCCATATCTGTGTTGCAGAATGCAGATCATCGGCAACAATGCAATGCATCCGGAATATATATCGAATGACATGACCGATCGATGCTGGTGTAGGTGAAATAATGGTGCAGGAATTGCACATGGATACAGAATTTACAGAACCAGATGTAGCAGAAGATGCAGGTGCTGTTTCCATCGCGGTTAGGTTATGCCTGACCTGCTGCCGCTACAGAGGTGAACAGATTTACAGTAACCATAGATCTGCGTCTCTCTCCCGCCGCTTCTTCTTCTGGCAAGACTGCTGTGATAATGATGACGTGCCTTTTTGCTGCAAACTTTGTTTTTTAAAAGAGTTATTCTGCAGCGAAAGGCAACTTGGAAGACAATTACAGGACCTGCTGGGTGTTTTCTTCCCAACAGTGCGGGTCGGCATTTTAATTATTGCAGTTTGACGAAATTCAAAAGCCAAGGCGCGGGGCCGAGGCAGTGGCAGCAGTCGTATCTATCCTTGCCCCGCACAGTGACAAATTGAAAACCTCGAAACGCAGAATTTGTTTTTGCTTGCAGTAGCTGCCACCCGCCCTTGTCGTCATCTTCTTTCTCTGCAACTAAAAAACTGGACGTTTGCTGCAACGCAGCTGTGAGACGGCCACCTTGGTAGGCTTGCGGCCGAAATTATTTGGGATTTGGCGATCTCTACACCGCTTGCTTTTGCTACCCTAGTGACCCACCCCCCACCTTCGACTTTTTCTTGTAATCAAATGCGCGAATCCATGATCCTTTTTCTTTCTTTCTTTCTCTCATGATTCATACTTTCTTTACCTGACCCGGTGGCCTAGATCTCTCTGCTCCTCCTCGTTCCAGGTTTTTTAAGGGGTTTGGGTTTCCCCGCTGTTTTTAGTTCCTGAAAGCGAAAGCGGGACAGCAGCAGCACTAGCAGAGTAATCGTTTATTCATCACGCTAACCGAGAGGGTCGCGACACCACGCATATATTCCTATCTCGCAGCTATCTTGCAGCACCAGACCGTCGTTCCATTGCTGGAATGTTTTTAATTTACAATTGATTCACTGAACTAGGGACTTCTCTCTCTCGAGAATCCCATGCCTGTGGCGGAGTGTTCTTGATATCAGTTCCGTTTAACGGGAATCTCAGCGTTAGATTTGGCTAGTGTTGTTGGTGAGTGTGAAATGCAGAAACCAGTAATGATTGTAACGAGATCTTCGTCAGGTGTGATGAAAAGCTGCTGAACTACTGACTAAAAAGCCTGGAAATTATAATAAGCATTAAAATACGAAATCATTGCCTTTACGTTTAGTTTAATGCAAACCATTTTTGGTGTGGATTGTCGTTTCAGATTGGCAAATGAGTGAAGAGATTCTGAAAACGACGATAAAAAGATCTTTCGCTCGGACTTTAAAAACTCTATAAAATGCCTTCTCTTGAGACATTGACAAGGATCAATCATACCATGTAGGTTCCAGAAACACACAAACATTTGGAAGATGTGGCAAACGGCACGGCACTAAATTGGTAATCACTCGGGTTTTATTTTGGCTAAGCAACTGTGTTTCTTAAGTAATTTTTATTTGTCTGCATGCTTTATCGACAACAAATACAACATTTGATAAGCTGAAAGTTCCAACAACCAATACAATGATAGATAAATCTGCAAATAGGAGAACAGAAATCGGTGGGTGTAGAGTATTTATCCCAAATCTGACGATGATCAGATCTGTCAAAAAGGTATCGTTGATGCTAGTAAACGGATGATCAAAACCTTTTGAGATGGGTAGAGCAGAAATGTGATCATCAGTGTCAGATGGACAGGGAGGCCTAGGGGCCTTAAAAAGAAATTGAGGAAAACAAGTGCAGCTACTTGACAAATAAAATTGAAATTTGGACTGGAGGGATCAGAATTGAATTAAAATAAACGACGAAATGGTGACTGCGAAATTTCGATGGCAGTCTTAGTCGGATAATCATCATGTATCTGGGTTGAGGCAAGGACAGTGAGTAGTAGCGCAACTAATAGTGTGTTTCCCAGCAGCAGCCCCTGGGAGCTACGATGTGTCATGCTCACGCAGCATTATCAAATCCAAGTTGTTTCCCGATCTGTCAGGACACATCGGCGAATAATTTAAGCCACAGCCGATCCCCGATGCGTAGTTTTCAGTCAAAAAAGCAAGGTGCAGAAGCAAAAGCCCACACCTTCATTGGCTCTAAAAAACATTGTCGACAAAAGCAGTTGCAGAGAAACCAAGGCCAGCCCAGTACTATTAACGCTCTCTTCTTCCTCTCCCATCTTCCTACCGGCGAACAAGAGAAGTCGAGAGCAACAGTAGCAGCAGCAGCAGAAGATATGACATCCAATACCACCGGTCCAAAACCAAAACAGGCGGCCCAAAACAGGCGGCGCCCAACAGCATCGCCTGGTTTCGGAACAATTTGGTCCCTTGCTGGTTTCAAAATTTCCCTGTTTGCCAAAAAACAATCAACGAAAAAGAAATAGAAAACTGGAACGGATGAGAGAAAAGGAATCCATCCTGAAAACTACATCATGTCAAATTCCAACGCTGATCACATGATTTCATCGCGTTTTTTCCTGCACGGAACGTACATTCGGTTGCCGAGACTTGGCGGTGTTGTTGTTGTGGACCAAAACAAGTGGCAGATAGCGAGACCCAAGGAAAAACACGGAACAGGTAGAGAGAAAGAGAGAAATCGAGGAAGATTTCGGAAGCAGTAACAGCAGCAGCTTTTTTCACAAATTTTTCTTTTCCTTGTTTTTTTATTTGTTTTTCCTTTCGTGTTGGCAGTGGCTCGCATGTGGCGGAGGTGCCGACCCGGTCGCGTCCAAACGCAAGGCGACGAAGGCGAGTTTCTATTTTTACCTTTTTATAATCCGCTGTTTACGTGGAAGCAGGAGCAGGACCTTTTGTTTTCACTTATTAATTGAATTTGTTTGATTTTGGGAATAGTCCATGCGCCAGCTTCTGCATTCTCAGTTTTACGGACCCGGCCTCTAAAAACATACCATGCATACATGGATGGCGGATGGAAAGAAGGACCATGAATGATGATGATGATGATGGATCCTTATCATGATCATGCATGCATGCATGCATGCGGCATCGATGTGAGTGCATAGTACTTGAAACGAAACGGGCTTGAATTTTGTAATTAATTAATTAATTCTTTTGTGAAGTTATGGAAGCAGAAAATAGGCGAGCCTGATTTCTGATTTGTGTTGCTGCTTGCTTCGTACGTTACATGGCGACACCAACACACCTTCGCTGCAGCCGCTGCCGCTGCACGTGCTATTCTACGTTCTACTTGAACAGTCGCAGCCTATCCTACGATTCTCCCAATAAATTGTTTTTTTGGGTGTTTTATCGACAATTTTGCTTTGTTCATCCTACGCCGCTACAGTTGCAGTTGTTGGTTTGGCTGCAATTTGTACCAAAAAATTGTTCATATTCGAATTAACTTGCATCATTTTAAAGCTCCATGTTCGAGCGCAAACACATGCTTTTGAGCTGTTTTTCAAGGGACGTAAATTCCTGTAACTATGGATAGGATATTCCTACGCTAAACACTCAGCATGAATGCAATGATAATTTTTCGCGGAAGAAACAAAGGATTCTCTCCATGTATCAGGGATATATAATGTTTATATATAGTGAATGCATAGTTAAAGATAATTTTACGAAATTCAAGGTCGGTTTTACCTTATAGGTGCACAGAAGCTGCAGTGATATTGGCAGCTAGCCGAAGGAAAGAAAATCAGGCCGACCGTGAATTTGTTATTTCCTCGAGAAGAGTGCAGAGGAATCCAAGGATGGACGCATCACTGGAAGAGACTTTCTAAAATACATTCAGTTTGGAACCATTCTTACGCATTCAATCAACATCAATTCGAAATACAGTCGTAAAATGCACAAAGAGTGTCCTGTGCTTCATGAAAAGATATTTAAGGCACACTCGGTAATTACTTTCATTCATGTTATATTGCAGGCAAAATCGCATGTTTGATGAAAGTTCCGCTGCAGTAAAAATTTCTGCTTTTGTGAAATGCCAAAATTCGTTGTGTTTCGGGACTTATTCGTATTCCCATGATCCCATTTCTTTCAATTCCGTGGATATATTTCCTCCGCCAATCTTGTGACGGTATGGGTTTTGAAGTCTCTGTTGAAAACTGAAATGCAGGATACCATTGAATTTCCAAATTCCAACCTTGACAAAAACTCAGTTGGCAAAAGCAGTCATGTTACATTACATAATAGATAGATATGTATATATTACCATACCGACCTCAGAGACTTTAAAAGAATGAGCACTGATCAAATCATCTAGTTGGTGTTTGTCTGAGAGAGTTGGTTATGGATGGACAATTGAGAATCAACAGCTGATCACGGACTCGTGTCCGGATGTGGGTTTTGGTGGGTTTTTGGCAATCATTTGCGATGAGGAAACGAGGAGGCAACATCCAACTGCTCAATCGTCAATGGAAAATGACAGACAGCGTCGTCGTCCTACTGCAAACAAACCAGACACAGTGAACTTACATAGCGCCAGCAGCAGCCATGAACATGAAAGCACACACATCATGATCGTTCGTTGAATTGTTCGACAACAAAACGAATCATATCATGGTTTGACAAGAAACGAAAGTGCAGAAAGCAAGAAAGAAAGAAACACCGGAAGCTAAGCTGCATGCATCTGCAGCGTATATGTATATATATAAATAAATCTGCATTGGCCTTGAAGATCCCTTCTATTTCTAGTTGTCCACGTGAACCACAAGACCTCGTTTAGCCTGAGACTACGGAGGAAACAGTAAAAGGAGGTCTCTGTGCGTGCCTTGGTTCCATAGTGACACATGATCATGGAGCTAAAATTCAAAAGAGATGGAACAAATCACTCGATGATCACGGAAGCCAAGCTGTATAGCACGTCCCTAGTTTAACCTTTTCAAAATAAATGACATGGGTTGGTGACTCACATGGATTTGGTTGGGAAAAAAGGTCTGGTCTATCATTTCTCTGTACGGTCTACAGTCTTATTTTTTAACCCTTAAAGTGACATCTCCACCATAGCACCCCAACCCCAATCATGGAACCCACCGGGTTTAATATGCCATGTAATGATAAGAAAGCCATCCTTGGAAAGCTAAAACAAAAAGTGGTTGAAGTAGCCACTTAAACTCACAAGATAATAAATTCCAAGAAGAACTTGTCCAAGGTAACCGAGGAAGTCATTTTGCATTAGGTAACAAACTCTCATCTATGATAACGACATCCAACACTTGTGGATAATGTTTCCCTTCGAGAGAAAAATTAAAAATTCTTAAGAATTAAGGAGAGTTTTAAGATTTAAATTAGCATTAACGACAAAGAGTCAATTTTAAGGTTTATACCTAATGTTGATGTTTAAATTTGATAGAACTTACACATTGAATCCAAATATATATCTCAAGTGAAGCTGAAACTTGCAACCTATGGATTAACAAGCCAAAAGTTATTATATTACTATATTCTAGAAGAACTTAAGAACAAAATGGTCAAATGCTTTATGAAATTACTAAATCTATTTATAATTGATTTCTCCATAATTATCTTTCCTCATGGGGAATTCTAAATTATTCCCAACTTCTTCTACTAGTGTAAACATTGCTATTAGTTCTTAGAATGCAAATTTGAAAGGTGGCGATGACACCTTCTTCTATAAATTTGTTGAAAATAAGATGTCTCATTTTGGTCTTCTTGATAATGTATATGTGTTATGGTTGTTGATATTACATCATAATACGTGTTCATTCAAATTTTTGGCTACTTGCCTTGTAATCGAAGTTTCATTTTACAAGTAATTGATGCGATGCAAATTCAAAATATTCAATTCATTCATGTTAAGTACTATTCTTATTTTTATGCCTAATTTGAAGAATATCCTAAAGTTTTTTATTTTTTCAACTAATTTATATTTTATTGATTTTTTAGAGAGTTGAATAGTAAATTTTAGTCTTTTTGGTCCTATTAAGCATGTGGAATCTATTTTTACATCATTTAGTTCTCATTGACAGTTGTTATTGAAATTAATCTTCTTAATCATAACAAAGAATTGATATTGAAATTGGGTAGAAAGACTTACATTTAGCCAATTACATACTCTAATCTTCCTAATTCTTGCAATTTTTATCATCATGAAGGACATTTTTTTAATGCTTATACTTTTCTACTTAAGAGAAAATATTTTGAGAAAAATTTTAAAAAATGTTGAAATTAAAAGTAGAAAAAAATTTTCAAGCTAAAGATATGAAAAAAATAAAGTTATTATCAATGATAAGAATAATTAAATAATAATAAATAAATCAGAGAAGACAAAATCTTTGTTAATTATTTTTAGTTGTACTACAAGAGGTATTGATTAGTCCAAACAAATAGTGTTAAAGTTGGCTATAATAATGGATCAAACTTGGAATGATCTTGAATTTTAAATTTGATCAAAATGTGAAAATTTGGCTCCCCATGACTGGACCATGAGTTTTAATGGGGACCATGACCTCACCACAGGTTGTGGTGAGTGTTGTGATAGGAAAAAAAATAAAATTAAGGAAATTGAAACCTTGATAATAGTTTGTGGTAAAGTTGTGGTCTCTATGCAGTTTTAAAAATCTTCACCATGGTTCATGATGAATAACAAGAAGTTGTGTTTTTTGGACCATGGCCTAAATACAAGCTATGGTGCACTTGTGTTGCCTTCTTGGTTTACCATGACTAGATCACAGGTCATGAAAAAATGAATTTTCAAAACTTTCTCAAGTTTGGCTACACGAATTTTAATGAAAGTTGATTCTTAGGATTTGCCCAAGCCTACTTTACATCCTAGAAGATTCATATGTAATGAATCTGACAAAATGTAGTTGAATTGAATCAAAATGATAAAAGGTGACTTTTTAGCTTCTTCAAAATGAGGAAATTAATGAAATCTAATTCAAATCTTAAATGAGTTTGATCTAAATGACTATTAGAAGGAAAAAATGATGATGTAAATTTTGCAAATGAATTTGAAATATAATTGGTACTTTGTGAAATAATTAATGCAACAATGGTACTTTATGCTAGAAAGAGAAATGGTACTTAAAGAAGAATCTAGTGCTTCAATGTTGCTGCAAATTTGGTAAAAATTATTGAAACAAAAATTTGGCAAATTGTCAATAATAGAATTTCGTTCTAATGAATAGAAAAATATGTACATATTTATAGATTTAGCATAGGACCAATCTATGTCCATGAGAGGAGGTTTGTCCCATGGAGAATGTGCATAAATAATAAAAAGACATTAGGTTTTGGTGATTTCCCCTTCTTGTTCATTTATATATGAAATTAATTTAATAAAAAATGTTTGATGTGACGTTTGGGCTTCTTCCTAATGGAATATGGCTTTGTGCCCTAGTTACATTAAAAAAAAACTAATTGCATAACTAATAAACCATATGGTACATAACTTTACCTTGATGACGTAGCATTTTTTTTCATACTGGAATGATGTTAATGATGAAAATTTACACTATTTCTAACATTCCCTTCTTTGGTATGGATTTTTGAGTCTTAAGACATAACATTGGTTGTCTCTTCTTGGTTTTCATTCAATTTGATGATTCCAATCTTGGAGTTAAGGGACTCAATTCTAAATGGTAACTGATGGGACACGATATCGCATGGGCTGCGATATCGCATACGTGATATCATGGCCATCACGATATTGCATCCCTCATGACATCGCGTACGCAATATCGCATCGTCCCCCATGATATCGCGTACGTGATATCACAGTGCACCATCATATCTATAAATAAGAGGTGGCTCTCCCTTGTTTTCTAATCCTATGCTAGATAGTAGGGAAACTCTGGCAGATTGATCACTTCAAAGATAGAATATTTTCCATGTGCCTGCAGTAGGAGTCCTAAAGTGAACGAATCTTTATTCGAGCAAACATTGCACCTGAACACAAGTTTGTGTACGGCAATAAAGACGAGCTTCTTGGACAAACCTTGCAGTGCTTGGAATAGGCTAATTAGGATTTTATTCATTGTTATTTATTATTTTTTATTTACATGCTTTATTAGTTATTAAATCTTTCTCAACCCTTCTCTCCTAGTTAAGTGCCTCAATACGACTGCTTCGAGCACGTGCGTTACGCGTGGTGATCCCAGCAACGACTAGCGTTTGGTAACCACGGTTGCATTGGTTCAGGGTGTGAACGGTAAGTGGGAACGGATGCTAACGCTAGGTTAATTTAGACTTAGTTAGTTAGCTAGAGTTAGTTAGTTAGTCTCTTCAACCCTTCACCTCGATAGCATAGGAGATAAAACAGAATACATCGTGACAAATACAAGTAAGTCTGGGAAGACAACGAATAATTAGCCTTAAGTGTTCCATGAGGCATGTAGGCACTTAGTCTGTGGAGTTCGACCGGATCATGCGTGTTACGCTCATATTCGTATGGTTGAGTGTAGGGGTACCTTGCCACTCATCATTAGCACCGTTGCCAGGGACTAAGTGTTTGTGCGCTAAGTAGAACATAAGAGATCATTCACATCGTTGGGAGCTTAAATGAACCTTAGGGTTAATTAAATAAGAAAAAATTATAACAGTTAATTAGCACACCAAATTAAATAACAATGTCTTCTTCTCACAAGAGCATTACACCACCTAGGGACAATACTAGAGACAGTCGGTAATCTAGAACGCATAACCTAAATTCGCCAGTTCCTCAACAATACTGAGTGGTATATACTCATCCCAATGAGTACATACCAAACTTTACTTTTATCCTTCATCAAGATGAACAAATGCGTTGGAGAGATTTGCAAGGTAACATAGTGTTACCTCCAGATCATGCAGTCCCCAACATGCTTCTCCGTGCTCTAGCACAGATTGGCATGACACAGCTTTATGCTAAATATGTTGCAGCATATTTTGACTCAAGGGATTACCATCCCACAATCGCACAATGTATGAGGGACTCAAGGCAGGAGAGCCAACATACACTGTTGAAGGGCAAAGAGGTCTCGCATGTCCTAAGTGAAATTGGAGATGGTGAACCACTTATAACTAGTTCTCTATCAAAAGATGTTCCCCCTCCTAACGATAGTGAGGAGGTGGGGTATCAGAACCTACGCTCCACAATACACAACCCTGGTTCTAATCCCCGTGAACACCAACTGTTCATAGAGGGAACAACAACTCATGATAAGGATAGGCACTTTGATCATCATCACGATCGGGGTCGCAGCCATAGAAGAGAAGGTAGGAAACATTGTCATGGCGATGGTTCTCTTTCTTCTTCCCCTTCATCACATCACTCACCCTCTCCTTCCACATCTAGGTGTAGCCATCATGAACATAATGGTGAGGATAGAGGTAGACAAAATGAAAGACCTCGACGAGAGAGTCAAGAGAGAGGACAAGGGCATGAACGAAGGGAAAGTAGGGAACAGCGTAGACATCATAGATGTCATGAAAGAGATGATCATGACGAACCCCTACTTGCCACTCGAAGCATGCTAAATATAATGGAGGCAGTTAGAATCCCAACAAGGCATTTAAGAGATAATCGGATCAAGCGTTTAGACATGAACAATATCCCATGCTTTGAGGGGGGGGGGGTACAACGCTGATCTGCAACATCATTTACAGGCATTCAATGATGCCTGCGCCTTGCAGAACATAGAAAACGAGTGTCAGAAACTCAAGTTGTTTCCTAGGACACTCACAAAGGAAGCAGAGAGTTGGTACCGGTCCTTAGAACCCAAAATCATCAGGAGGTGGAGTACGATGTTAGAACTCTTCAATGATAAGTATCAAACGTACTCCAGAGTGTCTAACTTGCATAAGCAGATCCAAGGATGGAAGCAAGGTACTCATGAACCCTTGGATGCTGCCATGGGCCGCTACTACGCATTATTACATCGTTGCTCGGGCCATGGTTATGCATAGCGGGATCAACTCCGCCACATCGTAGATGGGCTAAGGTATGAAACTAGGAGAACCCTTGGGACTTATGCCCAAGGGAGATTATCATAACTTAGAGCCCATGAAATTCATCGCTTGTTGGAGCAAGTAGCCAAAGAAGAAGGGGAGCTACGAAAAAGAGAAAGTGCGGAAGAATACAACCATGATCCCTTTCTTCAAAAGAAGGGAGTGAAATTTTGCGATGAAGAGGATGAGTCACCACTCAAAGAGTTAGTGAAAAAAAAAACCTTGCTGATTCAAAAGCTAACAACAGAGGTATCGGCTAAAGTGGATCAATTGTGGGATTCCTTAGACTCTAGACTTGAAACTGTCTTGAAAATCATAGAGGAGTCTAAGGTGGAATGAAGTAGTGACAAGAGCAAGACAAAGCGGAGAGATTCAGGCCTTACACATAACAAGGGTAAGGGGAAAATACTTATCTTCGATGAGGTTGTGGATTCAGACACAGACGATGACGGTGGATGTGAGATCTGCCACTATGACCATCCTAAGGGATATTGTCTAATCATCTCACATCTACAGGAGTCTGGGGTGTATGCACTTAACCCAAGACTCAACCAATGGTAGACACCTCGGAGGTTACCTTATCCTCAAGGTAACCCAAGGTAGTTCCACCAACTGTTGACATACTATCCAAGTGGAACTCCACCACAACCCATCGGACAACATTAGCAGTGGCAATACCCATAGTCATGGGGGATGCCACCGCTGAAACAACAATACCCTTACCGGCAACCTAATCCTTATGGCTATTATGTGCAGCATTTGGTTTCTCCAAGTGACTCCATGGGTCATACAACTCCTCAACATCACTACCAAGTTCAGGAGTACTTTAGGAGGACTCCTTCTCCTCCGGGAGACATTCCACATACTTACCATCCTCCAACTCCATCTGCACCTCTTCCACATGTAGTTCTCATACAACCTGCTCCAACAATGCAAGGGGAACTCCCCACTCAACCGCAGTAATGCAACGCTACGAGAGCCGTAAACATTCAACCCACTGCTAGTTCTAACAACTACAAGAAAGAAGACCTTTCTTCAGAACCAGAAGCCCAGACAAGCTCTCACAACAACAAGCGGTTGAGTCTAGGTACACTCCTCCAACATACAAGACTTCGAAGCTCCCTTCAGTCCAACAACAGAGCTGTACGCATACGATTATGTTAACGCATACCGTAACCGACTGGATCAAGGTAGGACGCCTTCCTAGGAAATTATCTGACCCTGGGAGTCCCTTAATCTACCTCCAAGTCGTTGGGAATGAACCACATAAGGCTCTTCTTAACTCAAGTTCTGGAGTCAACCTAATTTCATGAGAGATGTATCAAGCCTGGTACCTACCCCAACTTAAGAAAAGCAATATCCAACTTGTGCTGGCCGACCAGTCCATCACCATTCCCTTGGGATTGGTGGAGGACATTGTTACCACTATGTGTGGTTGGTCTTACCCAACTGACTTCCTGGTGATAGAAGTTAGCAACAATGAAGGGGACTTCTCAATTATAATGGGAAGGCCATGGCTAAGTACGATAGACGTGTACCTAGGGATCCACGATCTTTCCTTGGAAATCTCTAAGGTAAACATTTATGGAAAAATCGAGAAGATGGAAGTTCCATGCATCACATAGAGTGATTCATCGAGTGATGACATGGAGGAAATGCCTCCATGCAACAGGTATGCCCTTAATACTTTGAAATAAAGATGCTTGTATGTAGCAACCACAGAACAAGTAGTAGACACCCCATGGTTAATAGCTAGTCGAAAGAGCAACCAACAAATATGCATGGAACAAACTGAGGAACAACCCATGCCAATAATGAAGGCATAGATACATTGGAATATGAGTGTCGCCAACTTCCACCCCTTAATTTAAGAACATCAGTGGGGAGAAGTTGGGCACTTTTACAAAATTCAAATAGACATTTATTATTTCGGATCCCTCCCTTGCAATTCAGTCATGGGGGAGATGGCCACCTATGCTGATCATTGGAGGCCCTCAGTTCTTTTTAGTTTTTTTTTACACATTTTTGTTTTACACGTTTTTGTTTTACATGTTTTTGTCTTACACATTTTTGTTTTACAAATTTCTTTAACTTTTCTTGTTTTTGTTTTTCAACATTGTTATAGTTTTTCATTGTGTGTTTGTGTGTGTGTGTGTGATCCATCTTGTAAGTTTGTCACCCAATAAGTGTTCTTCATGATGGTATGAACTATGTTTCTATTGATTGCTAATGTTTGGTTTTTACCTTTAAGTCATGATGTTGATACTAAGGTATGTTTATTTTGATACGGCATGCAATGAGTTCACTTCATCCATTCATCCACCAGTTTCTATGGTCTCTCTTGGCTTGGAAATGTACAATCCCTTCTAAATAAGAACTCTAATGAATCGGTGACTGGGCATTTCTCAAACTAAGGAAGGACTCAAGCATTGAAAAGGGCGTGACTTCAAGGGAACTTGATGCTTTTGTGTTGGCCATTTTCTTGGGTTCTTGGATGTTTTCTTCTTGAGTTTTCTTACCATTTCGACGTCACCCAGTCATCGGGAAGCTGAGTCAATAAAAATAAGAAGTATTTGCATGGTGTGGTTTTCATGAATAAAAACATAAAACATAGAAAAAAAGTGAGAATTCAGAGCACACCCCTTAGACGGAATAATCATTTGGGCTAAAAGAACTGGTTATGGAACTCAAAATAAAATGTTCCCTCTAACTAAGGCCCTTCTCGCTTCCCATTCTCTCCTCCTTGTTTCGTTGGAATGGTGGTGGCTCTTTGAAGATGCACTCTTTTTACTTCAAGAGGATGGATCGACCGAATGCATTAATGCAAAGTCACTGGATGTGGTTGGTTTGAGGTCAGACTTGGAATGGGATTTGCTAAGTTACATTAATCATAAAATGAACAAGGGGTTGTACACCACCTTGTTCTTGGGATTCCATTCCATTCTCTTCTCTCCATCCTTCTCTCCATTGTTCACCTCATTGTTAGTTGTATCATTAGTGTATATCTTGGTAGATGCATTGTTTTATTTTTGGTAAATTCTTGCGGTTAAGACTTTAACTCTTGTTCCAAATGACATTCCCAGAGCCTACGGACTCTCGAAATGTGGGTTTGTCAGGGCATTAAGGGCATGAGCCTGCTTTGGGGAGGATCCACTAACATTCCTATTTGGTGCACCAGTTAACTTCTTTTCCCTAACATTTTTGCAATCTATTTTATTTTGTTCATTTACATCTTGACATCCATCTCATCGATGTCATAGTTGTCCCTTTTTATCTTATTCCTTTTCTTTCTCCATTCTAACGCTATCAGAGGTTTGTGATTAGACATGGGGGTACAGGGCCCGATTTTTTCAATTTTCTCTTAGCCCTGATTTTTTCAATTTTTTCCTAACCCCTACACCTTTGGTAGTCATCATTAATATATCTCCAAATCCATATTAGCCATACCACAACCTAGCCAATGGACTTACACCGAAGCAAGGTATCAACTCCATTGAAATTCATTTACCCTTGCTAATATAAGATTGTGTTGTGTGTGCAAATGGTAATCATGCAACAACAAAAGGGATCTAGAAGGAACACTTGGAATGGAGCAGTGCTAGAAGCAGCTATGCAAGGAGCAAGACCGATGGTGTTCTTATGGATGGACAATGAAAGGCACAATCTTGGCATTGGCAGCAGCAACACTTCTTTCTCTCTTCTCTCTCAGCTACCAACTAAGGCCTGATGTCAATGTAATAAGGTGTTCACCCTTGTTGTCATGAACACCAGTTTTCTTGTGTCTTGTAATGATGATCCGTTCACATGTCATCCCATTAGTTCCATTTGGGTCAATAATCCCATACCTTCCCGATATTATTATAAGGAACTCGAGGTTGAGTTTTCATTTAGTCATGGGGGTATGATGAGACATGATATTGCATGGGCCGCGATATTGCGTACGCGATATCGCATCGTCCCCTGCGATATCTCGTACACGATATCGCAGTGCGTTGTCATATCTATAAATAAGAGGTGGCTCTCCCTTGTTTCCTAATCCTAGGCTAGAAAGTAGGGAAACTCTGGCAGATTGATCACTCCAAAGATAGAATATTTTCCATGTGCCCACAGTAGGAGTCCTAAAGTGAACGGATCTTTATTCGAGCAAACATTGTACCTGAACACAAGTTTGTGTATGGTAATAAAGACGAGCTTCTTGGGTAGACCTTGTAGTGCATGGAATAGGCTAATTAGAATTTTATTCATTTTTATTTATTATTCGTTATTTACATGCTTTATTAGTTATTAAATCTTTCTCAACCCTTCTCTCCTAGTTAAGTGCCTCAATACGACCGCTTCGAGCACATGCATTACACGTGGTGATCCCAGCAACGACTAACGTTTGGTAACCATAGTTGCATTGGTTCAGGGTGTGAATGGTAAGTGGGAACGGATGCTGACACTAGGTTAATTTAGACTTAGTTAGTTAGTTAGAGTTAGTTAGTTAGTCTCTTCAACCCTTCACCTCGATAGCATAGGAGATAAAATAGAAAAAGATATAAAAATCATATACCTCGAACTTACTTAACCATACATCATGACTAATGCAAGTAAGTTTGGGAAGACAACGAATAATTAGCCTTAAGTGTTCCATGAGGTGTGTAGGCACTTAGCCTATAGAGTTCGACCGGATCGCGTGTCTTACGCTCATATTCGTATGGTTGAGTGTAGGGGTACCTCGCCACTCATTAGTAACAATATCTTTATCAATAAATTTAGTAATTGGTCATTTGAATTAATGTGCTTGGGCTTGATTACTTTCTCCTTTACTTCTTACTTAACAAAATAATACTTGATGTTAATATGTTTGAATCTCTTGTGTAACACATAGTCTTTTAAAAGCATATGGCAATGGTATTATCATATAACAAGTCAATGAGTAGCTTCATTTTGAATTCTAATTATTCAAACAACTTCTTGAACGAAATTATGTGTTGAACATAGTTAGCCATGGCTATAAATTCTACTTCACATGATGATAAACTAATGACACTTTGTTCTTTGATTTCTAGTAAAATGATTCATCCATTACTAGTTTGATTCATGGAAGATAGTAATCCTTGACATAGATTTTCTTTCCTCTTAGTATCCACATTAATTTGCATCAATGTAGGCATGGAACTTTTTGTTTCCTTTAACAAAGTACAATCCATGGTCAATTATTAATTTTACATATCTCAAAACATATTTTAATGCATTATGATACTATTTTGATTTTTTGCACAAATTTAGACAAATAAGATATGGCAAACTCTAAATTAAACCTAGTTTAGAAAAGGAACCTTAATGATTCAATAATACTTCTATAATGCATCAACAAACGATGTTGCATCTTTTCTTATCAATTTTAGGTTCTAGTATAAAGGTGAATTTTTTAGTTTGGTATTTTCTAGCCCACACTTCTCAATAATGGCTTTAGAAAACTTAGATTGATGAATTTTTAGCTTTCCAATATGATCAACTTGGATTCTTAGAAAACAAATTTCAATAGTCCCATGTCTTTCATTTGAAACTCATTCCTCATGTTTATTTTGAAGCCTAAAATCAAGTTTTTAGTAGTGGCCATAAAGACCAAGTCATTAGCATATAGTGAGATTATGATGAAGTCTTTTCTAATGTTCTTGTAGTATAAGGTTAGCTCAAATGAGTATGCCTTGTAGTTATTATTAATTAAAAATTTATTTCTGGAATGATACTAAGCTCTTAGAGCTTGCTTCAAGTTATACAACACTTGCTTTAATCTAAGAATTTTGAGTTCTTTTCTTTCTTTGATGAATATTCGAGGTTAATAAACATACACTTCATCTTCTAGTTTATCATTAATGAATGTAGAATTAACATCTATTTTGTGTAATTTTAGATCTCTATGAGCTACCAATGATGTTATCAATTTAATTTTTTTCAAATATAGCAACTATTGAAAAAATATCCTCATAATTAATTTATTTCTTTTTTTGAACCAATTAGTAACAAGTCTTGATTTTTATGTGCTAACCTCATATTTTTCATTGAATTTTTTCTTGAATACCCATTTTTATTAGATGATTTTCTTGCCTTTGGACTAGCCTGTAACGACGGAAAATGTCGGCAGCTTGAATACCAAACAAAACCCGTATATACAATCTTAACCACGGATCTATGCGAGGGTTGTGCTGGAGAAAGCGAATCCGCAGTGCCCTGAACGGTCTTGTCGATCAGACAGGGACTTACTAAATCAGTAAACCGATGGAGATTATGAATGTTTCGTGGAACGATTTGATTCGACCAGTCGCGAAATGAGAGAAAAACGATGTAGATAAATTGTAATAATGATAGCGTGAACACGATAAAAGGAATCAGACACGAGAGAAACGCGTGATTTCAAGATCTATGCTTTGACCCGAAAAAATGAGTATTTTGTATACCAAGTTACACTGGGAAGACCCCGATTGTCTTGTGTGAAACAAACACAAAATAACAAGAAAACTGTCTAAGCAGAAGTACAGAATGGAGTCCGATCTACCTCGTAGGCCAGAGATGGGATGCAAGGAAGGTCAGGTTCTGACGCCTATCGATTAACTGCTTCTGATCAATAGAGCTCGCAAACCATGCCAGATGATCTCTCGATCTATGATTTGCTCCTTTGCCTCGGGTAGTCTCTGCTCTAAACTACCGACGATCACCAATGGAGAAAGTTGTGTCTTCGCCAAAGGGCCAATCGCTTCTGCTGCCAATGCTCAAGGAAAATGTCTCCTATCTCTGTTAAAAGATAGTGCTGCCAAAAGATTGCCGAAATGCTGCCTTTTTTTTTGTCTCTCCTCGTGTTTTCTTGCCAACTGAGGTATTTATAAGTTTGACAATATGTGGAGAAGGCATGGCTGTGATGACACGTGTTTCAAACCTTTCAGAAGATTGTTGACTTGACCATCCTTGTGTTGAAATTCGTGACTACGCACAATACATGCATCTGCGTATTGTGCATATGAATAACAAATGTGGATCGGGCATGTCTTAGTTGATTTTGGGCTACATTACGCTCGTACGCATTGCGTCGCGTGCAAGAGCGTAATAAAGCACAAAAGTAATGGACTCAAGTTGCTTTACGCTCGTTCACGCTGCCAAGCGTAGTGAAGTGTAAACAATGATTAACTTGACAATAAATTACGCTAACGTACGCTGCGTTGCGTAACGAGCGTAAGGTGATCAATTTGTAAGAAAAAGAAAAGAGTTGATCTGTTGCGCTTCCTTTGGATTCTCTTTGACGTTTTCAAAGCTCATTACACTGCCTTGCGTAACAGAGCGTAAATCTGCTCTTAGACAAAAAACGTAGCAGAATACCAAGAGATCGCATATTACACTACTTAGGCCATAAGCTTCGCCAAATCTACTGAAGTAAACCACCTTCTAATATTAGACTATGTTACGCTAAGCGTCATTACGCTATGTTGCGTACTATAGCGTAAAGACGGAAAACATAGTAAGATAGGAAATCTGCAAAAGGAAACCGAATTCTTGATGCCGCGCGCTTCTTTGCCTTGCCTTGCCTTGTTCTCCCTTCTGGAGTTCTGTCATGTAGATTTTGCAAACGGGAAGCAGATGGTAAAGATGAAGTACAGTAAGAGCTGAGGGTAGGATTATAAGGGGAACAGGGATGCACTTCTAAGTGGATAAGCTAACCTGAGCAGCCATTTCAAAACATTGTTTGTACTTTCACCGCTCAAATAAATGCACCTTTGAACGACATCCTCGAAGCAAGTAACCTGCAACCAAAGAAGACAACAGAGGATACCATTGCTCGTGCTAATTACTGGCGAGGTTGTTGAAACAAGTACTATTAGAGGCGAGATAAAGCGATCGGGCCATGAAGGGGGAATTGTAGCACGAGGCCAGAGTCTCTAATCTTGATGCCCAGCCCAGCATATCGCTGCCAAAGAACATCAGACTCGGTGCACTTAATTGGTTATGTAAAGGACCAGCCAGATGAATCTGTGAAGCCAGGGCCTGATAGCGATGATGAGCGGATATCCCCAAAGTCGTAATTGATGAAAACGCCTTTGGGGCTCCAGGCGGTGGAACTAACCTCTCAGAGGTACCACCGCTGGAATGGGTGCAGTGACGGTATCTCCGAGGGATTAGTAGTATGCCCTTCGGCACATCCGAGAGATCAGCAGAATGCCAGTGAGGTAGTGACGCTCGGGCTGTCTCAGCGTCCCACCCCATTTATCTTGCGGCTGCACAGACAGGATCACGTTCACTTGACTTGCATAATGACAGCTTATGCGTCCGAGTTTTAAGTCCTGGTAGACTGTCATTGCTGGTTTTAAGTCTCAGCAGACCATGGTCCCAGTTTAAAGTCTAGGCGGACCGAGTAATGCTAGTTTTACGTCGTAGCGGATGGTGGCGAAGCTAATTTATGGTCTTAGCAGACCGTGCTGTGGGTGTCAGTTTTGTGTCATGACCTAGAGACAAGTTTGTGCTGGTTTTACGTCTCAGCAGATGACTACTTACCTGCGCCAGTTTTGTGTCATGACAGACAACCAGTGCCAGTTTAGCATCATGGCGGACGCGTGCAAAAGATGCCAGTTTTTCGTCGTGGCGGACCTGTACAACATTGCCAGTTTTACGTCGTAGTGGACGGTTACAACTTGCCAGTTTTACGTCGTGGCAGACGAGCAGTACCAGTTTAGCGTCATGGCGGACGCATGAAGGGCGTGCCAGTTTTACGTCATAGCGGACATTTATTTCCAGTTTAACGTCATAGCGGATGATTGTGACCATACTTGATATTCACACTGGAGATGCAACTATATGTAGTACCGCTTCAGATATATATGATTGACAGGGTTTGGTAACTCGTTGTCGTCGACATCCGCTAACTTTAATGCTCCATTGCTATATGCATCAGTCACCAAGAAAGGGCCCTCCTAGTTTGCAGAGAATTTGCCTACTGGTTCGCGAACGGCCTTGAGAACTAAATCTCCTTTCTTGATCGGACGCTGCTGAAGATTGTGACGATGCTTTTGCCTTTGCTTGTCTTGATACTTTTCGATTGTATCAAGCGTCTATATTCGCTTCTCTTCTACTGAGTCCAAATCCATGATCCGAGACTCGGTGTGTTGAGCCTCATTTATAATCGTGGAGAGGACCATTCTCAGAGAAGGAATTTGCAACTCGAGGGGCAGCACTGTTTCAGATCCGTAGACTAGGTAGGGTGTACTCTCTGTAGCCGTCCTACATGTAGTACGATACGCCCATAGCACATAGAGGATTTTTTCATGCCACCATCTCTTGTTGCTGTCGAGCATTTTCTTGAGCAGATTGATGATGACCTTGTTTGTTGCTTCAGCTTGACCATTCGCTTGCGGGTAGTAGGGCGAGGAAAAAGATTGTTTAATGCCAAGGCTATCACAGAAGGATTTGGTTTCCGTACTACTAAACTGCGGCCCATTGTCGGTCATGATAGTCATCGAGAGATCAAATCTGGTTACAATGTTTTCTAAGATGAAATGGAAAATCTGTTGAGATGTGAGCTTCCTTAAAGAAATAGCCTTTACCCACTTCGTGAAGTACTCAGTAGCGTAATTATGAAGCTATGACCTGCGGAAGATTTCGGCGTGATGGGACCTATAATGTCTAGTCCCCATCGTTGAAATGGCCATGTTATTTGAGTCGTATGTAACTCTGTAAGCGACACGTGTATAAAATTTGCGTGATGCTGACACGTGTCACAAGTTTTAAACTTTCTTAGGAAATCTTTTTCCATGCGTGGCTAGTAGTACCCTAAGAGAATTTTTGAAGCCATAGCCCATGGTGCTACGTGTCCTCCGCATAATCCCTCGTGAACCTCGCTAACGATACGCTGTGCTTGGTCTTTGTTAACGCAAGTAAGCAGCACACCATCAAAAGAGCGTCTACAGAGAGTACTGTCTTCTATGATTACATACTGCCTAGCTCACTTGCTGATTGCATCTTTCCGCGCGTGTGTCAATTCGTGCAGTAGCTCGCCTTGCAAGAGGTAATTTTTAATGTTGTCATACCATTCTGGCATGCTTTCTTCGAGAAGAGAAGATATTTGCGCCACCTGAATGATAAGACCTGTACAATTTGTTATTAAAGCAGGACAAGTGTCGAATAGATGTGATGGCATGTTTAAGGCCAGCGTAGCCAGTGCATCGACCAGTGTGTTATCATTTCGTGGCACGTGTTGGGCATCGATGGTCGCGAATTGCTTCAGAAGATCTTTAACCATATCGCAGTAGGGCTGTAAATGTGCAGATTTGCAGGCGTAGACTCCTGTGATCTGATTGATGACGAGCATCGAATCACCCCTGATTGCCAAGTGTTGAACATCGAGTTCGCTTGCAGCTAGTAATCCTCTGAAGAGCCCCTTGTACTTTGCCAGATTGTTCGTACAGGGGAAGGTCAAACGATAAGCGTGAAGACGCACATCCTCAGGTGATAGCGTAATAACAGTGGCAGCACTGCCACCTCTAGCGGTTGAAGCTCCATCGAAATACAACGTCGCTTCGGGGCTTGTTAAGACAGGACTTACACTATGTACATATTCGTCTGGAAATTCAGGCTCTATGGTTGCCTAACTGTCAATAGGAGATGTTATTAATTGGTCGGCTATTGCTTGGCCCTTCGTAGAAGATTAGCCAATGTAATGCAGATCGAATTCTACTGTGATAGCCTTCCAACGAGCTATTTTGCTACTTTTGTATAAGTTATGCGTAATGGCTCTAAGGATGTTATTTTTACAGATGATGTTAACTTGGCTACGAAAAAGATAATGCCTGCACTTCTTGAGCGTAAATACTAACACTAAGCAGTTACGCTCTACTTCGTTGTACCTTGTTTCATACGCACATAGAGCGTGACTCAAGTAGTAGATTGGTACTTCCGACCCATCATCCCTCCTTTGACAAAGTAACGCTGCTAAGGCTACGTCTGAAGTTGCGAGATAGATATAGAATGGTTGATCCCTTTGCGGTGGGAAAACTGTTGGCAAGCGTTGAAGCTACTGCTTCAAGCTGTTGAACGCATGCTGACAATCGTCCGTCCATTCGAAATTAACCCCCTTTTTAAGCAAATGTTGCATGGGGTGTAACTTGTCGGTTAATCTCGAGATGAACCGCCTGATAAACTGTAACCTCCCTTGTAATCCATGTAATTGCTTAAGACTTGTAGGGGTTGCCAATTCAACAATGG